>QFEY01001421.1:0-44066 GCA_003316435.1 Russula virescens
GTCAACAGCACTCAGAGCTCCAGGAACCCCTCTTCATTGCTCAAGTCGAGCCTTAACACTCTTGCGAGTGTTGCAAGCAACTCCTTTCCCAGGCTCAAGAGCAAGTCCTCCACAACTGGATTGAGTTCCAGGTGCTGACTGTGAAGCCCCTCAACAAGTCTGGGGTTGAATCCCTTGCATTCATGATCTCAGGGAAGCATCCCAGAGCACACAGGGTCAAGCGCTATGGGAAGTGCAACCATGTGCTCGCTTCCAAACTGGGCAGCCTTGATCCAAAGCAGGCACAGAATTTCAACATGACAAATGTGGGGGGATTTTACAAGTTGCTGCAAGACATCTGCACTTCACATCCCACCCTTCCTCCTCAGCACATCTGGAACATGGACAAGAAGGGCCTCCAGCTCAGTGGAGGCCACAAGCATTCTGACAAGCTTTATTGCCCAGACTCTTTAAAGGCCTCCAACTTCTTTTGTGTCTGCTCAGACAACCTGCAGCTTGTCACAGTCATTGAGTGCATCTCCCCCTCTGGCCTTTCAGTTCCCCCAACCTTTATCCTTTCCAAGGGACCCATCCCTGTCCTTGACCCACTGATGGATGTCATCATCACCACCTTGGACAACAGGTGAACTGACAACCAACTTGGCTTCAGTTGGTTCCAGGACACTTTCATCCCCTTTGCCACCATCCACAAGGTGAATGATGACCCAATCCTCCTCCTTGTCAATGGCCACAATTCGCATGAAACCAATGAGCTCTGGGCACTCATGTACCAGTCCAATGTCATTGTCCTCACCTTCCCTTCCAAATGCACTCACAAGCTTCAGCCCCTCAATGTCCTAGTCTTTGCCCAAGTTCAACACCAGTGGTCAAAACAATGCAACCATCGCATTCAAGAAAACACCCCAATCATGTGTTACAATGTCATGCCCAAGTACATGGAGGTGTGTGTAGAAAATGGGGGCACATTGAGTTGTGTGCCATTATAATAGATTTACTTTGTGTTGCCACTTAATGGCTTTATCATCACTCTTTGGGACTTAGTGGTGGTTAATTATTTACTATTTGGTACTATTTGGTAGTGGCTGTTAAGGCTATAGTGGGCCTTGGACTGGAGAGCTTGCTGGAACGAGGTCAAGTGGACCCTAGCAAGCTATCAGAGGGAGAAGAGGGAGTATACATGCTTGCTCTTCGATCTCTGAGAACACAACTTGGTGCAATAGAACTGTATAGACAATCCAGTTCAAATTATCCCAAGTATGTGCACTAGTGCAGTGAAGTGAACCATATGAGACAGATGGATCAACTACCTTGCAGAAGTGAAGCTAGTGACATGCTTGCTTAATGCTCAAGCTTAAGCAGTATACACCTGTGCCTTTAAGCAGGTAGACTAGGTAGAGTCTTGAAGGAGAGAAGCTAGGTGATCAACTGAAAGACTCTGGCACACAATGAGCAAGAAGAGAGGGGATAGAACATATGGCAATCCCTTATCCTCTCGATGAACGGTGTGGAGAAGCTATAAGTTGAGAATTAAGTCGAGCTTAGGGCTCAACTTCATACTGAGGTCTTCTTAAATACAGGAGGGACTGTAATACTAAGAGTACTGATCCTAGGGTCTAGAACACAACTGGGACACAGCCTACAAGTACATGAGACATCTGGGGCGAGTCAGAATGAGTTACAGCATAGCCAATAGTACAGGGATCCTCAGGCAATCTGGGGAGCCTCATCAGGACATACCAATTCATACAGTAGCCCAAACAGATCAGAATGCATATAGTAAAAATTTCACATAGGCCATCTTTCTGAACATACCAAGAGTCTGTCTGTGACAGTGACTGCCATGTCATACAGTAGGTAGTCAACATTGTGTTCCTCAGTTGCTGTACTCACTGGTACACCTGAGATCCTTCCTGTGCAACACATACTTGTTTCTGACACCAATTCAACCTTCTGGTTTATCTACAATGTGCACAGTGTCCATGACTCCAGCACTCTTTGTGTCTGCTTTTGCTTGCACTGGCATCTTCCCACTTAATCCTAACATTTTCACTGAGGAAGACTTTGTGCCAGCAAAGTCATTTTCTTGTTCTATGAATGTGCCAGCCTCATTCCCTGCAGATGTGCTGTCATCCCTGCCCCTCCCTTTGAAGATGTCTGACTTTGATGCCTCAGGAGACACCATGACTGAGTCTGAGTCTGAATCTGGAAATGGCATCACACTGATGCAATTGGATTGTGACTTGGGCTTGGACTCTGAATTTGAACCAGAACCAGAACCATCACCACCACCACCTTCTGCCATGCCTTCTTCCTCCTCTCCTTCCATTCTCTCTGCTCCTCCTTTTGTGTTTGCCTCATCTACTACATCTCCCCTGCCTCCACCTCCCACACCTGACCAATGCAGATTGGCCCCAGTCCCATGATCCGATGGCCTCTCCATCAGCATGTTGGGTCCCTACTTCATGTGTTCTAAGTTGATTTCCACTGCTGTGCTGATCATAATTGTCACTGAAGATGGTGGACCACCTCTCCCTTCAAACCTTCTGGAGGTGTTGACAAGGATCTGCTTTCTGGAGTTGCAAGTTGAACTCTTGAAGAAGGTGGTGGCAGACAAGGACGCAGCCCAGCAAGCAAGTGATGCCCACTGCACCATCATAAAGCAGGCAGCATTGGATCTCATATTACAGGTGGAGCAGCAAAAGTAGGGTTGCCAAAGTTCAGTTCTGAACTGACACAAAGAACCTGAACTGGCTGAACCAAACTGACAGTTCAGGTTCAGCCCCAGTTCAGTTCAGCCATTGGGCCAAACAGTTCTGGTTCTTGGTTTGGGACCCATGGCATATTTGAGAACCGGGTTTGGACTGGTTTGAACTGAACTTTCTAGGGGGAGGGGGGCCTGAGCAAAGCGGGCAATGCTCAGTAAGTTTGAAGGAAGGAGGCCTAGGGGGAGAAAGACCAGGCTGCAGACCGAGAGATCTATAAGTGCCCACTTGAGTGGAGCGAGAACCAGACTCGACCAGTTGAATTGGATCGCGCTTGAAGCCAATAATCCTTGTTGGAGTCCAATAATGAGAAGTGAATAGAAAGCTGTAAGTGTGAGGATTGATGCAGAGAATGATGGTGCAGGGATGGAGCATCGTTGGCCATGATTGACGAACCTGCTCCCACCGAGGACACTGCTGGCATCCAACTTATTGGCATGGCTGAGACAGCCAAAACTGCAGAGTCCAAGGCACTGGAGGCCCAGGCAGATGGCGAGGCAAGGTGTAGGTGCAACACAGCACCAGAAAATGATGCAGCAGAAGCCACACCAGAGGACAAATGCACGACTGCGTATGATGCAGAGTGGTGACCTGAGTTGACTCAAGCCAAGCAATGCCTTGGGCCACTATCACAAGAAAACATGAGAGGGTGAGCACACACAACATGGTGCAGCAAGTCGCAACTCGACCTGAACAAGTGCATGCACATAGAGAGGAGCATGGGTAATCCATGGGTACTTTTGAATGTACCCGTACCTGTACCCACAACCCATGAATCATGGCCCAGGGGTCAGACAGGTATGGGCAACCCACTGTCTCCCATTGTAGGCATTCCACACCATCAGCTTCTGCATCTAGAAAGACCTGCAATTGCAGGATCCCTTTGAGTGCAGGAGCTAGTGGTGATGGTGCTCCATATTGTTGGCCTTGTTGGCATTTGTGTTTGCATTTGTGGTGTTTGCATTTGTGGTGTTCGCACTTGTGGTGTTTGCATTGGCAGCATATGTGATGTTTGCATTTGCATTGTGTTGGCGGCATTTGCAGTTGTGGTGTTCATGTTCATGTTGGCAGTGTTTGGGTTCGTGGCTGGATTTGCATCTGTGTTTGTGTTTGGGTTCACAGCATTCGTGTTGTGTTGGTGGCATTTGTGGTCGAAGTGTTCGAGTTTGCATTTGCAGCAATCAGGTTTGCAGTTGAATTCTCGTCTGCATTTGTATTTGTGTTTGTGTTGTGTTGGTGGCATTTGTGGTCGTGGGGTTCGCATTCGTATTGGCAGCATTTGTGTAGGTGGCATTTGCATTTGCATTTGCATTTGTGTCCACATTTGTGTTTGCATTGTGTTGGCTGTGTTTGTGTTGGCCGCTTTTGCGTTCACGTTCACGGTGTTTGCATTATCATTGGGGGCTAGGGTGTGGTGAGAGATTAGATTTCGAAAGTGTTCATACCAATAGAGGGCAAGCTTGTGCACAGCATGGTGCAGTGATCTGACTTGACAGAAGGCAAGCACATACACCAGGTGCTGCTGAGAGGGCCCCCAACTGGCCACGATACAGCACATGGGCACGAACACAAACACCAGTGAGACTTGCCGACACAAGGGAGCTTGACTGAGGGCGAGCACAGACTCAACTGGCCATCAAGAGTTGGTGCGACTGAGCACACCCAGCCATCGTGAAAGATGCCACTTGAGGGCATGTCGACACCTCAGAAGCAACAGGCACTTGCAAGCCCAGAAGAAAACTGCCATGAGAGGCGAGCCACAGAGTGACGAGGCCTTTTGAGGCCAGGGGAATGAATGCAAGAGGCAGCATTGATTGCCAAACAAGATAGGACCTGTGGCTCAAAAATTCAATCAGTCGAGCAGTGTCCTCAGCAAATACAGTTGCTTACCTTCCCCCATGCCCCCTGTCATCTCGATTTTTGAATTGTAGCCATCATCGGCATTGTTTTGGGGCCGAGTGAGTGGCCATTGGGTTGGAGTCTTGGAGAGGACCAGGAGGAGGCACACATTGAATCAGTCACACTCCATCACATGCATATCACATGCATCATGGGCCTTGCATGCTGGCCTCACAGGCCCAGAAAACATTGAATAAAACATGCAGGCAGCCCCCTTTCATATTGGAAACATTTCCAGACACCCCCCAAATGGCCTGCTAAATGAGGGGGGGTGTAGAAAGTGGGTGCAGAGAGTGCCATATATTATTAATACTGCTGGACTTCTGTTGTGCTAGCCAGGACACTGCCAGGACAGTTATTTGAACTTATATACAGGTAATGTGGTAGAATTGACTCAAATTTGATAGATAGCTCATACAGATAAAAAAAAAAGAAATTTCTCTCAGTTCACCCAGTTCAAACTGAGAACTGAACTGAACTGAACTGATAAGAACTGGTTCTTCCCAGTTCAGTTCAGTTCTCAGTTCAGTTCAGCAAAATTGGTAAAAGTTCAGTTCACAGTTCAGCCAAAAGTGCTAAGAACTGAACTGAACTGAACTTTGGCAACCCTAAGCAAAAGCATAAGTCAAGTCATCCTGTCAAAATGAAGGTGTGTCTCATTGCACACCCTGGTAATGCTGTGCATGAGGCAGAGTTCACTGCAAGACAACAAGAAAAGGCCTGTGCTGCAGTGGAAGCAATGGAGAAGGAGGCCCAGAAGGCAGCAGATGAGGCACAGCATCAGGCCCAACTGCAGGAGGCCATCAGGATGCAGATTTTCACCAGTGTGTGGCCTACATTCACAGCCTAGTCTCTAGCTAATGGTTGTTTCAGACCCTCTCTCATCCTACAAGTGCAAGGATGATGTCATTATCATTGCTGGCATGCTCAGTCTCAAGACCAACAGCACTGTCCCTGAGCTCACAGCAAACATCAAGGTTTATCTTACATTGCACCCAGACATTCAGAATGAACCCCAGTTTGCAGGTCTCTATCTTCAAAACAAGTGGCATCATGTGGACAATGGACATACAGCAGTAGTTGGTAGTAGCACTAGTCTTTGACCCTTTCATGTTCCCCTCCTCCTGCAATACAACTTGTGGTTTTGTCGCTCTTCCTGAAATAAAGTTCAGTCAGCCCTTCAAATTCTTCCTAAGATTTCTGTATGACCAACTGTGACTATCTGGTGTCTAGGTCTTACTCAGCAATCCGGTATTCAGGTAAATGACAGTACTGTATCTCTCTTGTTGCCTTTTACCCTTCTTTGTATATATATCTACACTTCCATTTACTTTCATACACAATTTCTCCCTTGCACCAACATTCACCTTCCCGGACATTTTTTTATAGTGTTGATGCTAGAAGTATCATATGGTAATCACCAGTGTACCAACATTTTCCTTAAATTTACTGTGACTGTACAGTATTTTGCTCTTCCTCCTCTACTCATTACACTTCTGTTAAGGCTATAGCGGGCCTTGGGCTGGAGAGCTTGCTGGAACGAGGTCAAGCAGACCCTAGCAAGCTATCAGAGGGAGAAGAGGGAGTATACACGCTCGCTCTTCAATCTCTGAGAACACAACTTTGTGTAGAGGAATAAATACAAGGATGTATTGATTCACAACTTCCAAAGTCTGCACACTAATGATTAGAATGGATACGAGGGATAGACACCTGTGTATCTATGTCCAATCAGTAGAGGAGCTAGTGACGTGCTTGCTTAATGCTCAAGCTTAAGCAGTATACACCTGCGCCTTTAAGCAGGTAGACTAGGGAGAGTCTTGAGGGAGAGAAGCTAGACAAGCGACCGAAAGACTCTGTCACACAATTGATGAGAGGAGATGGGATAGAACGTATGGCGATCCCTTATCCTCTGAGCAGACAGTGTGGAGAAGCTACAAGTTGAGAATTAAGTTGAGCTTAGGGCTCAACTTCGTACCAAGGTCTTCTTAAATACAAGAGGATCATAATACTACAAGTACCGATCCTAGGGTCTGGAACAACACTGGGACACTGCCCACAAGTACAGTATACATCAGGGACAAGTCAGGACAAGTCATAGACACAGCAAATAGTACATGGATCCTCAGGCAATCCAGGGAACCTCATGGGGACGTACCAGTCTGTACAGTAGCTTGAACAGATCAGAACGTGTATAGTAAAATTTTCACATAGGCTGTCCTTCTGAATGCACCAAGAGTCTGTCTGTGACAACTTCGCTATCTATCCCTCACACAAGCTGTTCATCTCTCAGTTGTACTTGTACAACTACCATATTCCAGTGCTCAAATTGAACATTCACTGATCCATTTCCTCAAAATAACCACAATCTCTGTGTGTCCATGCAAGCACTATGAGGCCATGTAAAGGCAAAATATGCCCTTTGGATAGGCAGAGACCAGAAAAACAGGTGGTCAATGGTGGATTGATAACCCTCCATTCAAAGGCCAATCTGGTTAACAGGTGAAAATAACCCTTCAGTAATTTTGGCCAAACAATGGCCAAATAAGAAAAAGGGCATTTTTAAAAAATAGCAGCCAATTTTCAGCTGTTGGGACATAAATTTAAGGGGTTATGCCTCCTGCTATACCAATAGTAAAGTAACTCACCATATCATCATGCCTTGTGGCCTTGCTGTCTCCTGCTCGTCATGGTGTATATTATAGCCTTTGACATCATATACTTTGCACCCTCATGAAAATACACCTTGCCTCCTGTCTAAGCTCCTGCCCAAACTCCAATATAATGTAGTCCATGACTGTGACAGTATTTTCTATGGCTCTTCTTGCTCCTGCCTGTCATGCTTGGACTAAAGCGTGTTTGACCAAGAGGGTTCGTTCTTGGTTGGGGTTGCTGTTGTATATAGACAATGCACATTGCCTTTATGCTCAGTTACCTTAGAGTGTGCTCAAGTACGTTAGAGCAGGTGCAGGGAGTTCCTCCTACTGTGTAACTAGATTGCATACTAGTCTAGCCTAAGACCTAACTAATCGGCTTAGGGCAACGTGCAGAACCATAGGACTGTGGTGTTTAACGATGGGTTATCCCCAATGAGAGTGTTTGTATATAGACAGGTGCTGACCACCTTCGTGTAGCGAGCTACTTTATGCTATGGTTTATAGACCCAAGGTCCCTTATGAGTCTGGGGTGTCTGGGCCAGTTAGGCACTGGTTTGAACGTGTAGTGATCGATCGAGGTTTAGGCACTGGAGCCCTAAACGAGAACAATACAGTAAACCAGATTAGGAAAGTCCCCAGTCTGGTGTGGAATGGCTGGTGTTGCTGCTTAGGTAATAGAACTTGAAGGAGTTGAGAGACGAGCTTGAAGGAGTGAAGCTTAGATGGAAGACTTAGAAGGGCATGCAGGGGTATGATGAGGTAAGTTCTGTATTGAACAGAAGACCAAGCTTAAGGCTTGGTGTCAGAACTGAGTTGTCTTATATACATGCGAATGTGGAACTAACTAGAAGGTAACAGAACCAAACAGAATCAAAGCACAGTCACATACATAGCATAGCACAGTCCATAGTATCAAAGCACAGTCCACAGTATCAAAGCACAGTCAACGAGAATGTAACAGAAGATGGCAGAAAGTAACAGAATGTTCTATAAGTACAGAGAATAGTCCAAACGCAGTAGAAAGGTACAGAAGGTAGGGGAATGAAGGAGGAAGAAAGGGAATGGTCCATAAAGGTCCCAATGTGGTAGTCTGTACCATAAGAAAGAAATAAGGTGTAGCATCACCTCCCTCTCAATGTCCTTACATGATCATCTTGGTCTTGAGGGGTGATTGCTGCAGCTTGAGGGCCTTTCAGCATCGCAGGGCATTAGGGCAGGCATATGCATAGTGGCCTTTACTGTGGCAGAGGTGACAGGTGGTGAGGGAGCAGAAAGGGGAGATGTGGTCATCCTTACCACAGAGGAAGCATGACTTCCCTTGACTATTGAGGTGGGCAATGGTGCGGCAGTTGGTGGATTCATGGTTGCTCCATCTGTAATGCTTGCAGTAGCGAGTGGTGTGAGAAGGAGGAGGAGGGGAAGGAGCCAGGTTGGTGAAGTGGTGGGAGAGCTTACTGTAGATTTTGAAGCCCTCCTCTAGGATGTCTGTGTCTTCATCATCCTTGTGCTCCTGCCACGCGATCTGGGTGACTAGCCTCTCGAAGGCATTAGCTCTCCACAGATCTGACATTACCTCATTGCTGAACTGCTCAATCTCCTTGAGTTCCTGATACATATGGGTGATCTTGGCATGTAGGAAGTACTCATGGTTCTCATAGTGCCAGAATTGATATACTCCAGCTGTGAGGGAGGGGTCATCCTCTGAGTGAAGGGCCTGGTCGATCCAGGCTTTGAAGTCATTCTTGGGGTTGAAGAACCCCTTGTGCAGGCCTCCATATGGAAGTGGAGTGATGGGAGCAGGATGTGGGTGAAGGAGGTGGGAGTAGTGATGGGGAAGTTCAGTCTCAAACCGATCCAAACCCAGTTTAAACCGAACTGAAACCGCAAGTTTTGGTTTTGGTTTGGAGATTCCCCACAACCGGCCAGACAGTTTGGTCTCTGGTTTGGGGAACTCTTCATCATTCCAAACAGTTTCACATCAGTTTCAAACGGTTTCTCTCTGTGCACTGGCTGGCTAACTTATATGGACTTTGGACTTTGGACTTTGGACTAGAACATGTTTCTGGAACACGTTTCTATTTTTTTTTAAACCCTCGACCCTGATTCTCGCACACATTTTTTCTCTCTCTCTAACTTTGACCTGGACACTTGCATTCGACATGGCTGCATCCCACTCTGATTTTACCTGGCATCATAACATTGATGACGACTATCCTATTGGCGAAGGGCCACCCGAATCATCTACAGCCTCCACTCCAATCGACCCCATCACTCCTACGTCCTCTGCTGGTCCTTCTGACTGCATCCAGCAGCTATGTGGCCAGCCCAAGATATCAATCAATATGTCTGCCATGGGAAAACCTCCCTCCAAGGCTGTCCCCAAGACCCAACATACTAGCACCTGGAAGCGAAGCCATCCTGACAAGGATATGCCCCCTCCTCAAGAGTTGAGGCTGAAGAAGGTGCAAGTCACTGCCATCTCGCTCGATACTGATCTGGAGGGAGATGGTGGCAGTGATAACCAGGGCTTGGGCTCTGACAAGGACGAGGATGGCAAGGAAGATGGCGATCTGTCCTCCAAGGACAAATGCATAAGTCATACCCCATTATTGTATTCTCTCACCTACTGACATATCTACCACAGAAGCATATGAGTAGCCACCATGTCCGTAGCAAGGACAAGCGCTGTGCCGATCTCAACCTCGTATTCAAGCCAGGGGAGTGCCTCAAGGGCGGCAAAGTAATGCAAGGGTGGTGGTGTGTCCTCTGCAAGTACGTACGATATTTCTTCCCTTCAGCCCATTTTAATCACACTTTATAGGAAGGACCATAGCCTACCACCTGGGGCAGGCTTCTACAGGTCCTCAAATTCAACATCAACTCTCCGTGCACATTTCACGCATGAGGGTGGCGAGCACTACAGATATTACTGCAAGGTGTGCGAGAAGAACAACATCCCTGCCATTGCAAAGAGCCCCAACGTGAAGGAGGGCGATAGCATAAGTACTCAAAGTGATCTCAGCTCGTTTGTTGTCCAGACCTCCTCAGCACCGCCCTTCCACCGTGAAGGGCTTATCTCTTATCTTTGCAAGTGGATCGCCCTCGATGATCAGGTATGTACTTATCTGCCTTTCATACCCTACTTGCTAATCTCTAGATTTTCAGTCATTCTCCGTTGTCGAGAAGGAGTCGTTTAAGGCACTGCTCAACTATCTGCACCCATCCATGGTCCCTCATGATATCCCGAGCCGAACCACCATCACAGATGAGATTTATAGCAAGTTCATCTGCATCAAGGGCCTGCTCAGCAAGCAGTTCAAGTCACTCGATAGCCGGGTGTCTTTCACATTTGACGCAGGCACCTCTCGCGCCTTCGACCCCTACTTAACGGTGACAGCTCATTGGATCGACAACAAGTGGAATGCATGCGAGCTAGTGCTTGCGTTTCGGGAGATTGTTGGTGACCACTCTGGGGACAACACTGGCACGCTCCTTACCAAGATTCTCAAAGAGTATGGGCTGGTCAATCCCAATAAACTCGGCTGGGGCACTGCCGATGGGTCCACTGTGTGCGACAGAGCGATTAGTGTCCTTGCCAGGAACGTCGACCCCTCCCTCAAGAAGTGGATTGCGAAGGAGTGGCATGCACATTGCATGGAGCATGCCATTCACTGCACATCCTGTGTGTTTGTCAACAAAATAGGACCAGCGCCGATAACATCCGTCAAGTCGGCATTATCCTCAAAGCTGGCCGACGACACCAATGGAGACTTTCATATTGTGACCACGGAGTCCGATGCCACCCTCAACGCAACAGATGACCCTGTCAATGGCAAAGACTTCGATCCCGCTGACCTGCTGGGCAAGATCTTGGCCTTCATCAATCAAGTCCACTCGTCACCACAAGCACGAGCATTTTTCCACAAGATCTGCAAGGAGGAGGGTCTGGAGCCACTGCAGCTCCTCAAGTGGGTTCATACATGTTGGGCCTCACTCTACGATCTCATCAACTGCATGCTCGACATCTGCCCTGCTTGCAACAAGTTCACCCTTCTTGCCAATGATGACCCCAGGGTCCCAAAACTCAAAGCCCCGAAGTCGTATGCGATATTCCGGCTTAGCGACGGTGAATGGGCCTTGCTTGGGCTCATTCGCAATGGTCTGAAGGGGCCGTCTTTTGCTTGTCAAAGCTTTTCCCATTCTGCCCGACCCACTGTTTACCACGTGCTCCCTGTCATCGAAGCGTTGCAGCAGAGGTGGGAGCAACAGGCCAACACCCCAAAATACAAGCAAATCGTCCCCGCGATCGAGGCCGGCCTCACAAACCTTCGTAAATGGTACTGAACTCTTGACGACAGTAGCATCTATTTCATCTGCATCATCCTGGATCCCCACCTCAAGATGGCATACTTCCAGCAACACTGGGAAAAGCAGTATCTCGATGCGGGGCAAGAAAGCCTCAAAATGACGGTAAGTTATTTTTCTGTACACTAATTTACCCAACTAACATTCCAACAAGTTCGATGCGTACTTCAGCCCCAATGAGCCCGCCTTGACCCCCAACACAGCCCCTGCCCCTTCGATGCCTGCATGTTACGACCCTATTTTTCCTTTTTCTCTGCTTACCTATTCTTGCTTATGTCGTGTACTAGTAGTGGCTGATGCCTTTCCCATGTGACTCATACTCGTGACTCAGACTCATGTGACTCATTCCTAGGATCGGTACTTACGGTTGTGGCACACGTGACTCATACTGATACCTACAGTACGCTTTGACTCAGTACTAGTAGGTCTATTTATAGGGGACTCACTAGGTATATAAGGACGCCCAGTAGCTACTATGTACCTTAAGTCTGACTTGGCTTGTATCGCAATCAACTCCCCTCTGACTTCTGGGTGAGAAAGGACAAGAACTCCTTTCACGCCTAATTACTTGGACTGAAGAGTGAAGATCTTTCGCTACCTCAAGATCTACTTCCTCTTCCTAGGATTTCTACTTTACCTTAAAGGGATACACCTCCCTAAGAAGGTCGGTCGCGAGTCTAGAGGAATCAAGGCAGCCTCGTTTGTGATCGTGAGGGGACGACACCCCAGATAAAGATAGGACTTGAACCAGGCAACTCCGAACTTGCCTACAGGACTCTCATTGAGAGTCAGAGCTCCAGAACCCTCTCATTACTCAAGTCGAGTCTTAACGCTCTTGCGAGCGTTGCACTGCAGAAGAATCGCCCGACATGCTCTATGGTGCTGCCTGGATGCAGTTGGCCGTCGCAAGCCATGTCGCTGAGGAGGCCCAAGATGCTGACCCATACCACGAACTTCAGGCCTATCTCACATCACCCCTCGAACCACACATAGGGAAGGACACGGGTAAGGGTAAACCCGCAGTTTTACGGTCACGGGTGTGACAGGTATGGGTGCGGTTGCCAAAATCTACTACCTGTGACACACCGGACCCGTTTTGGCGGTGTCACGGGTTTTGACGGTGTGACTCGTGACCTCTCTTGCGCGTGTGACATTTCCTTAGTCATTCAGATTCCTTCCTTCCTTCCTTCCACAATGACACGCAACACACATCAAATGACAATAGCACGCAACAATAACGATGACGGCACTGCACATGACAAACACAACAAACATGACACGATGACGGCGCGGCAACTCACAACACAACCCAACGACGGCGCAGCACACGACGACAACACAAACGACGGCACGGTACCCGACAACTCAACGCAAATGATGGCAGCACCTGACAACTCAACATATTAACGACGGCAGCACCCAACAAATCAACGCAAACGACGGCGGCACCCAACAAATCAACGCAAACGACAGCAGCACCCGACAACTCACAGCACCCGACAACTCAATGCAAATGACGGCGGCACCCAACAATTCAATGCAAACGATGGCAGCACCCGATAACTCAACACATTAACGACGGCAGCACCCGACAAATCAACGCAAACGACGGCAGCACCCGACAACTCAACGCATTAACGACGGCAGCACCCGACAACTCAACACAAATGACGGCGGACCCAACAGCTCAACACAACGACGGCGCTACACCCGATGACTCAACACAAATGACGGCGCCACACCCGATGACATAACACAACGACGGCGCGGCACCCGACAACACAACGCAAACGATGGCACGGCACCCAACAACACAACACAACGACGGCACCGCACACGACAATACAACGCAACGAGTCAACGACGGTGCCGCACCCGACGCAACGACAACAGTGACCGATGCAACAGCAACACGACGCCGACACATACTGCGACAACCACAACAACAACACAACTCGGCCCTCGAGACAGACACCACACAGACAATCTTGTAGTATATTAATCTCGTAGTATATACTGTCTAGTATATAGTGTAGTTGACCGTGGGGTGTACCCGCGGTATCTCTGTGCAATTGTGTAGTGTACCATGGTGTACTAACACCACAGTAAGTGAATAGAACCCGTAGGTTGAACCCATCACCACGGGTACAGGTGTGAGAACGGGTACAGTGCCACAGGTGACAGGTACGGTGTGGCTTCAAGTCACCCGCGGTGTGACCTGTGTCCATCCCTAACCACACAAGAGTTTGCCCAAGACCAAGGTAATGAAATGGTGGAAGGATCACAGCGTCGTCTATCCCACACTTGCGAGGATGGCTCGAGACTTTCTTGCCATCCCTGGTTCCTCTATGGCATCAGAACGTCAGTTCTCCAGCATGCGACACATTGGAACGGACTTCCGAAACCACCTCACACTGACCATGTTCGAGGCCGTGCAAGTGCTCAAGGGTGGGTACAAGGCTGGCATCTTGTCTGCCCACATCAAGATTGCTGATCTTGCGAAGAACCTTGACTGCGAGGTGGACGATATAGTACTTAAGAACAAATCTGGACAGTAGACCCAGTACAAGTGTCGCGTTGGCGATGTTGCAAGTAGGAAATCATAGGTTTTAGTTTTTTGTATTGCTACCCACTGCCCCCTCCCACCCTATGACTGGCGTTGTGTAGAAAATTGTAGTAGTTTGTCATATATTTGCCCCCGGAATGAATAAAAATGCTTCCACATCTCTTAAACCGTCTGAGACCAGGTTCAAATGCAGTTTAAACCGAACCAAACTGATTGACGACAAAACCGTCTCAAACCGAGTTTAAACCGAACCAGACCACTATAAACAGTTTGTATCAGTTTCGGTTTCGGTTTCAGAAATGTTGCTGGAAACTGAATGGTTTGGTTTCCAGTTTGGCCAAAAATGGCCCAAACCAAACCAAACCAAACTTCCCCAACACTAGGTGGGAGTGGACTGGTTGCTCTTTGCCAAGAGTTCCCAGGACGAGGGGGTAAGAAGGAGTGAGTTCGTACCTCATATAGTTGGCAATACCTCTGCCAAGGGAGCATGGGAGCTCAAAGTAGAAATAGTAAGGGGTGTCAACAAGGTTGGGGAACCAACCTTCTCCAGGATGTTCGTACCCCAGGGATGGGTTGTGGAAGATGGTGGAGAGGGCTTGGAAGCTGTCTTCCATGGCAACATTGTTGGCCCAATCAGAGACTTGGGGTGAAAGGGGAGGTGTCACGTAGTTCTTGAGTTCCTCCAGGGTGGTAGGGAGGAGGAGCTTGTCCTCCTTGCAGCACAGGTCGGTGTTGGAGGAAAATAAGAGTGAGGAGGTGGCCATGGATGTAGATGATGAGAATCAGGATGATGTCAAAGAGGAAGAGGATGAGTACTAGGGTGCAGATGACAGAAAGGTCGAGTTGTTGGACATTGAGGTTAGCCAGGATGGAGGAGTTGGTGATGGTATTTTCTCGCAGGTTTCAAGGTGTCTTTATAGGTTTGCATTTACCTGTCACTTATCTTGAGTGTTCTGGTAATGTCTCAAGATGTCTGGGGTGTGCAAGTCATGTCTGTCCACCCAAGAATTTTCTGATGGTGGGCATCCTTTCCATTTGATGAGGTACTGCAATTTGCAGCTTCACCCTGACCATCTGTGAGTTACAATGTCTTCGACTTCATACTCTTCTTGTCCATCAATCATTTCAGGTGGAGGTTTTTGGTATGTTTTCCCATAAGCACTGGTTTTGCTGTGGGGCATCAGAAGATCTATGTGAAACACATCATGGATTTTCATGGAGGGTGGCAGTGCGATTTTGTACGCCACAGGGGAGATCTGTTTGATTACCTTAAATGGACCATATCTTTTGGGCACTAGTTTCTTAGATGGGACTTTAAGGTTGAGGTTTCACACATCCAACCATACTTCCTGTCGTTTTGATAAAGTTCAAGGGGTCTTGAGTGTTTCAGGGTGATGTTGTAGGAGTTTCTGAGCTTTTGTACACATCAGAATCAGTTCCTGAAGGCATTGTTTTGCTGATGGAACTACATCATCTGGGAGAGTGATGTTGATTTGGGGGTTTATGCCAAACAAGAGTTGATATGGTGTGTGGCAAGTCTTCTCATGTTTCCAGGAGTTGTGAGCGAATTCTGCCATAGGTAAGAGGGTGCTCCAATTGTTTTGTTGGGCATTGATGAAGCTGCAGAGGTAGGTCTCGACCCATTGATTCATGCATTCACTTTGTCCATCAGTCCTGGGATGAAAGGTGGTGCTAAGGTTCTGGTGGATTCCTGTAGCTTTGCATAGCATTTTCGAGAAGTTTCCAGTAAATTGAGGGTCTCTGTTGGAGATAACACGTCGAGGGATGCTGAAGAAGGGGAGGAGGTGACGTAGGTATGCTAGTGCAACACCTTCTCCATCTATGGTCTTGTTGCAAGGGATAAACTTGACTGCCTTTGAGCATCCTTGGTCCACAATTGTGAGGATGGTGTCGTATTTCCCAGATTTAGGAAGGTCCATGATAAGGTCCATGGAGATGTATTGGAAGGGTCCTTTCATTGCTGGGGTGTCAAAGTGGTATAGGGGGGCACATTTGTACTTTTGCACTTTTGCTTCTTGGCATCTGGAGCAGCCTTTGACATATTCTTCAGTAAATTGTCAAAGTCTGGGTCCATGATAGCATCGTTTCACTAGGTCCCAGGTGTTTGCAATGCCAGGATGTCCTCCAGAGGGTGTATTGTGGATTTCTTGGAGTGCTAGGCATCATTTATTAGTGTTGTCATCTAGATAGGTTGTCTTAATGAAGAGATGTGGGGGAAAAAGAGTGAAAGTGTCAATGTTAATGGCATCATTCTCCCCCTCTTTAATGTCCTGTCTTTGAGATAGCATGTCTGCTATGACGTTCATGCATCTAGGGATGTAGAGGAATTCATAATCATATTCTTCCAGGAATGCTTTCCAGTGTATTTGTCGTGCATTGAGCCTGTGTGGTGATTTGAAGTAGGCTAGGTTCTTGTGGTTAGTGTTGGGGAAGTTCGGTTTCAAACCACTCCAGACTCGGTTTAAACCGAACCGAAACTGCAAGTTTCAGTTTCAGTTTGGAGAATTCCATGGGAGGCCAGACAGTTTGGCCTCCGGTTTCGGCACCTACCCATCATTGTTAAGCAGTTTGGAATCGGTTTCAAACGGTCTGTGGGTTACTTGCATTGGGTCTGGACTCTGGCTAGAACTTTCGGACTTTGGACCTTGACATGTTTCTTTTTTTCTTTCTTGCTTGAATGGACACGTTTCTCTCTTTTTTTCAACCCTTGACCTGGACACCCACACTCAACATGGCTGCATCCACCTCTGATTTTGTATGGTACAAGGATGCCGACAATGAGCATCCTATTGTCTATGATCTACCTGATACCTCTGCACCTTCCACTCCAGTTGAACCTGTCACTCCGGCTTCTTCCTCTGTTGGTCCATCTGATCGTGTCCGACAGCTACGTGGCCAGCCCAAAGTGTTGATCAACACATCTCTCCCACCCCATCTACCCACCAAGGTTGTCCCCAAGGTCTGACACCAAAGCGCCCAGAAATGACGCCACTCAGACAATGACATGCCCCCCCCTCGAGAGTTGAGGCCGAAGAAGGCCCAAAGCGCTGCCATCTCCGTCAATTCTGACCCAGAGACAGATAATACCAGCAATGACCAGGGCTCAAGCTCTGGCAATGAGGAAGATCTATCCCTCAAAGACAAATGTGTAAGTTGTCATTCATAACCTTATCTACTATCTACTGACATATCTGCCACAGAAACACACAAGTAGCCACCATGTCCATAGCAAGGACAAGCACTGTGCCAATCTCGACCTCATATACAAGGTAGGGGTGTGCATCAAGGGTGGCCAAAAGATGCAAGGGTGGTGGTGTATCCTCTGCAAGTATGTATCATATCCTTTCCCTCCAGCACATTTTAATCTTGCTTTATAGGAATGACAGTAGCCTAGCAGCCGGTGTAGGCTTCTACAAGTCCACGAACTCAACGTTGACCCTTTGAGCACATTTCACACGTGAGGGTGGCGAGCACTACAGGTTCTACTGCGAGATGTGCAAGAAGAACAATGTCCCTGCCATTGCAAAAAGCCCTGAGATGAAGGAGGGTGATACTATGAGTGTGCAGAGTGATCTCAGCTCATACATCGTCTGGAGTGCCTCAGCACCTCCGTTCCACCGCAAAGGACTTCTCTTGTACATTTGCAAGTGGATTGCCCTCAATAATCAGGTTCGTACTTGGTCTATCTTTCGTGTCCTAGATACTTATGTCTAAATTTTCAGGCGTTCTCTGTCATCGAGAAAGACTTGTTCAAGGCCATCCTCACTTATCTGTGCCCATCTCTGGTCCCCCACGATCTCCCCAGCCAGACAACCATCATGGACGAGATCTACAGCAAATCTATCTGTGTCAAGGGCCTGCTTAGCGAGCAGTTCAAGGCCCTCGATAGCAAGGTCTCTTTCACATTTGACGCAGGCACCTCCCGCGCCTTTGACCCCTACTTGACCGTGATGGGTCATTGGATCGACAACAAGTGGGACTTTCACAAGCAAGTCCTCGCATTTCAGGAGATCATCGGCGATCACTCTGGGGCGAACACCAGGGTGCTCCTCACCAACATCCTCCAAGATTACAGACTGGTCGATCCCAATCGACTTGGCTGGGGTACCACCGATGGATCCACAGTGTGCGACAAGGCCATTGCTGTCTTAGCCAGGAGCGTCAACCCTTCCCTTGAGAAGTGGGTTCCAAGGGAGCGATGTGCGCGTTGCATGGAGCATGCAATTCACTGTGCCTCCTGGGCTTTCATCACCAAACTAGGACTGGCATCGATGTCATCCGTCAAGTCAGCATTATCCTCAAAGCCTGTTCCTGACGACGGCGATGACAAGGATCTCATGGCTTCCGAGGAGCATGTCGACGCCAAGGACCCCACGGACTTTGATCCCACCAATCTGCTGGGCAAGGTCCTGGCATTCATCAACCAAGTTCACTCCTCACTGCAAGCACACGTGTTTTTCAAGAAGGTCTGCAAGGACGAGCAACTTGAGCCACTGCAGCTCCTCAAATGGGTTCGTACACGCTGGGCTTCGCTCTACGATCTCATCAACCATATGCTCAACATCTGCCTCACTTGCAACAAGTTCATGCTTCTCGCCAACGATGACCCCAAGGTCCCAAACCTCAAACCCCCAAAATCATATGCGATGTTCAAGCTCAGCAAGGGTGAATGGAGCTTGCTCAAGCTCATTCGCGACGGTCTCAAGGAGCCAGCCCTATCCTGTCAAAGTTTTTCACATTCCACTCAACCCTCCGTCTACTGTGCGCTCCCTGTCATCAAACAGATGCAGGAGAGGTGGGAAGCCATGGTCAAGGACCATAAGTATGTACAAATCGTCCCCATGCTCAAGGCTGGCCTCGATAATCTTCGCAAGTGGTACCGGAGCCTTGACAATAGCAGCATATACTTCATCTGCCTCATCCTGGATCCTCGCATCAAGTTGGCATATTTTGAGAAACACTGGGAGAGGGTGTATCTCGATGCGGGGAAAGCATGTCTCAAAAAGACAGTAAGTGATTTTTCTGTATGCTAATTTACCCAACTGACATTCCATCAAGTTCAGTCAATACTTTTGCCCCGATGGGTCTACCTTGACACCCAACCAAGCTCCCGCCCATTCGGCACCTGTAGAAGACCAGCCCGACATGCTCTATAGTACCACCTGGATGCAGTCAGCCATCACGAGCTGCATCGCTGAGGAGGCCCAGGATGCCGACCCATACACCGAGCTTGAAGCCTATCTTACATCCCCCCTCGAGCCATTCCCCACTTTGCCCAATGCCATGTTAATCAAATGGTGGAAGGACCATAGCATCGTCTACCCCACACTCGCGAGGATGGCTTGAGGCTATCTTGCCGTCCCTGGCTCCTCTACTGTGTCCAAACATCAATTTTCCAGCGCGCGTCATATCAGCACAGACTTCCAAAACCGCATTATGCTGGCCTTGTTTGAGGCTGTGCAAGTACTCAAGGGTGGGTATAAAAGTGGAATTATATCTGCTCACATTGAGATTGCCGCTCTTGCCAAGGAGCTTGAGTGTACGGTGGACAAGATTATTGTACCTAAGGAGCAGGCCAAGTAAATACCTCGCATTGCATGTTGAAGCCCATTGTTTTAGTTTTTTGTATTTCTGCCCACTGCTCCCTACTGCTGACAACTTGCATTGCTGTACATCATACTTGTTTGTTTTTTTGTGTCATTGCTTACTACCTGTTCCCGTTTGAAAATATATCTTGTTTGTTACATTGATCAAACTGTTTGAGACCGGGTTCAAATGCGGTTTAGACCAAACCAAACCGATGGATGGAGAAACCATCTCAAACTGGGTTTAAACCAAACCAAACTGTTTTAAACGGTTTGTATCAGTTTCGGTTTCGGTTTCAGAAATTTCTCTGGAAACTGAACAGTTTGGTTTCTGGTTTGGCCAAAAGTGCCCAAAACCAAACCAAACCAAACTTCCCCAACACTACCTGGAAATAGGCCATGACTTTACCATCCCCCAGCATTTTAACCCACCTTGCCTTCCTATAAACTCCATTACCTGTGGGGATGTGAATGGTCTCACATGTGGAGTTGCCAAGGGTAGTTTTGAAGCTGTCCAGGGGTACATGGTACTTCTTGTCATGATTGGCCAGCTTTGCTTCAGCTGCTTCTGCCCTTTTGGTAAGGATGTGGATGCAGGTGTCATAGGTGAGCTGGTGAGCATCAACTGTGTTGGCCAGAGTGGTACACATGGCACAGAGGACTGGGGCAGGGAAGTTGAAGCCCACTGCAAGGGTGTTACAGGTAGTGGAGGGGGAGAGGCATCCCATGGCAATGGTGTCAGGGTTGAGCTGTGGACCTTCTTGGGGGTCACAGAGTGGGTGGATGGTGAGTGGTGCAAGGGTCAGAGGAGGAATGGGTAGTGGTGAGTTGGACATGGGGGACTCATTGTCCATAGGGGATTTGTTGTGATCAGACATGATATGTGGTAGGACTTGGAACAAGATGTTGAGGACTGCAAGTGTTTCATTGGGGTTGACATCCAGGATGGCTCAGTGCTGGTGGTAGGAACAAGTTTCAAAGGGGCACTCTGAGTCAAGGAGTAAGCAGTGGTTGATAGTGAGGTAGACCTTATATGGAGGGGTGTTATGTGGGTAGATGATAAAGTAAGGTTGGATAGATGTGTGGTGGTTATCAAGGGGTTTGGGGTTTGGCTCCGGCTTTTAGTAGTGATAGGGACAGAGGGAGATATGGCAGAAACAAGAGTGCTGGAAACTGTGTGATAGGGGAACCTTGTTAAGGTAGTGGAAGATGAAGCAGTGCAGAGGTTGGTTGGGTTGGAATTGGAAGTATTTTTTTGGGTTGTAGGAGAATTTGTGACTTAGGGATAATGGACAAGAAATGATGGGAGCCAGGTGAATTGCTGAAGTTGGTTGGTTGAAGGTTGATGGTTTTTATAGACTTCAGGGGGTTCCTTCAGTGATAGGCTTTAATTATTTGGGGTGCATGTACTTGATCAGCTGGTTCCCATATGTTGTTGCTCTTGGGATAACCAGACCATTTGATGAGATATTGGAGAGTTCTAGAGCATCCATGATGTCAGTGGCTTCTTATCTGCTCCACTTCATATCCTTCTTCTCCATTGATAAGGTCAGGTGGTGGTCGGGAGAAGTTGGGGCTGTGAGCAGCAGTTTTGTGATAGGGCAATAAGAGAGAGGTGTGAAACACATTGTAAATGGTTCAGGTTGAGGGTATGTTGAGCTGGTAGGCTACTGGAGATATCTGAGTGGCAATCTTGAAGGGTCCATACTGTTTAGGGAGTAGTTTGGTTCTCTGGTGGGGGGATTTAAGATTCTTTCTGTCTAGCCATACTTGATCTTTGGGGTTGTATTGAGCCAGTAAGTTTTGTGATCCTTCTGCAACATATTTGAAGGTTGCAATAGCTTGTTCCTGGTATGCTTTGAGCTGGGCCATGTGTTTCTCTATTGTGTCATTGTTTGATGGGGGTATCAACAGAGGAAGTAGGGTGACCTTGTGTCCAAAGAGAATTTGGTTGGGTGATAATCCGGTGGTTGCATTTCTCCAATTGTTATGTACTGCTGATGCTAGAGACAACCGTTCAGTCCAGTGTTCTGGGTGCAAGGACATCATGAGGCAGAGGTATTGTTCAATCCATTGGTTCTTTCATTCTGATAGTCTATCAGTTTGAGGGTGAAATGCTGTCGATACATTTTGGTTGGTCCTTAGTGATTTAGCCAATGCACAGCTGAAGTGGGAGGTGAAATGAGGATCTCTGTCACTGATGACCTTGCTGGGGATTTCAAACCACCTGTAGACATTGTCCATGTAAAGTTGTGCAATCTCTGGGCTGGTGATCGTGGTGGAGCAGGGGAGGAAGACAGCTGCTCTGGAGCATCTGTGGTTTATGATAGTTAGTATGGCATCTTTTCCTTGGTGTGGGGGCAGTCCAGTGATAAGATCCATGGCTATGTGTTGAAAGGGGCATGTCCCTTCTTCTGTTCTGATGCAGTAGAGTGGTATTTTGTTTTTGTATGTTTGGATCTTGTTTTGTTGGCATGTTGTGCATCCTCTGACATAGTTTGCAATCCAGTCTTTCATACCAGTCCAGTGGTATCCTTCTTGTGTGCATCTGAGTGTTTTGTCATATCCTGGGTGTCCTGTGGTTAGGTGGTCATGGTATAGGATCATTAGGAAGCATTTCAGGGCTTCATTGTCTTCTGAGATAGGGACAGTTGTCATGGGGGTGGTGGAGATAGTTCTGTAGCATTCTGGTGGAATTAGTATCACTCCTTGGTTGTTGTTAGTGCCTTGGTCTGTGCTGGGTGGTCAGGAGAGTGCATCAGCTGCTTCATTATCTTTGCTGGGGATGTGCTCTATGATGTAGTCATACTCCTGCAGGTCAGTGTGCCACCTGGCTGTGCATCTATTCAGGTTGCGAGGGGATTTCCAGTATTGTAAATTTGCATGATTGGTGCAGATGATGAAGGGTTCTTGAGTCCATCCTAGGTACAGTCTCCAGTGTGTGAGGGCTTTTATGACTGCTAAGGTTCTCATTTGTAGATGTTGTAGTTTTGCTCCATTGAGGTAAAGGTTGCTGAGTAGTATGTGATGGGGTGTAGGACTGGTTTTTGTTGTTTTTGGAGTGCAGGTGTGTCATTGTCACCCTTTTGCAAGAGTATGGCTCCCATGCCATATGCCAATGCATCACATTGGAGAATGAATTGTTTTTCAAAGTTGGGTTGTGCTAGTACTAGGTTCATGCACATCTTGGTTTCTTTGAAGGCCATTATTTGTGGGTTCTCCCATACCCAAGTGGTTGCTTTCTTTGTTAGGTCTAGTAGCAGTCATGCAATTTTTGAGTAGTTTGAGATGAGTATCAGTAGTAGCCTGTGAATCCAAGGAACTTTCATACTTCCATGGGTGTGGTTGGTTGTGGATAGTCTGCAACACCTTGTAGTTTCTTTGGGTCCGTTTTTACTGTCTTGCCTCCTACAACCACTTCTAAGTAATCAACCTCTTTCTGCTTGAATGAACATTTTTCTGGTTTGAGGTAAAGGTTGTTCTCCTTGAGTTTTGTCAAAATGTGGGGTACATAGTCCTGATGTTGTTGAACATGTTCTTCTCCTGTTTTGTTGTCCTGTCATTTAGTGTGGATTAGGATGTCATCCATATACACCGAGAGCCATTGTTGTGCAATCTTAGGTCTGAAGATAATGTTCATCATCCTTTGGAAGGTGGCTGGGGAGTTGTTGAGGCCAAAGAATATGACTATTGGTTTGAATAGTCCTTGTGGTGTTAAGAATGCTGCTTTCCATTCATCTCCTTCCTTGATTCTAATGTTGTTATACCCCCATCAGATGTTGAACTTGGTGAACAATGTGCATCCACTGAGTTGGTTGATGGTTTGGGAGATAAGTGGTGATATGGTGCAGTCTTTGATGGTCCATTTGTTTACAGGTTGGTAGTCTTGTACAGGTCTGAGTTTTCCATCTTTCTTTTTCATGAAGAAAAAGTTAGCACAGTAGGGGGAATCTGATGGTCATATGGTTCCTCATTGTAGGTGTTCTGAGAAGAATTTGTCTGCTTCTCTGAGTTCTTCTTGAGTGAGGGGAAGTAGTCGTCCAGGCAGTGTGTTTGGTGTGCTGAGGCAGAGCTTGATTGCATGATCCCATACCAAGTGTTTAGGTAGTCTCTGCAAGGCTTCTTCGCTGAATACTTTGCCATGTGTGTGGTATCCTTTAGGAACCTTTTCTAGGTTGGGGTTTGTAGCTGTAGTGTTGAATGTGATGCATCTGATGTAGTATTGATTGCAATGAACAGGTCAAGGAATGTTACAGGTGTGAGGGACAAAGTGTGCTTTCATGTAGTTAATAGCCCAAGTAATGATAGGAAGTTGTATGTAGTTGATCTATCCTCATTTCCAGTCAATTTTTGGTTGGAATGCTGCAAACCATGGGTATCCAAAGATAGCTTTGTGTTCTTCTAATTAGGTTAAGAAGAATTGCATATTGACTTTTTGGGTACCCATTTGGATGGAGAGGTCAGTGTAGTGTGTGAGGGCTCCATTTGTGTTTTCTGTTCCATCGATGTTGAACAATGGCCTGGGTGTTGGTAGCTGTTTGATGGGGAGTTGTAGCCATTTGGTGTATTCTAAATTCATAAAGTTCTCTGTGGTGCCAGAATCTACTAGGGCTACCACCTTGGCTCTTTTTGATATGGAGTGAACAAATGCACAAACTGTCATTGATTTTCAGGCTGATATGTACACAGGGTCTGATTCTGTATAACTCATACTTTGTCTGATTAGTGCCAACCTAATCAGATGCTGGAAAAATCCTCAGCTATGCCTATCTGTTGGGCCATTTCATTCCTTTCCTCCTGGGAAAGTGATTCAAGTTCAGTGCAGATGCATGTGATGTGGGTTGGGGCATCCTCTTGTTGGTACTGCTGTTGTTTGGGGTCATCTTGGAATCATTCAAACTCCACTAGGTTTGCATTGATCTGTGGGCATTGGGGTTGTTTTTGAGGGCAGTTGCATGCATAATAGCCAATCTTTCCACAATTAAAACATGCATTGCTGGTGTTTGGGGTTTGTGCTACATTTGCTCGTGGCCCTTGATGTGGCCCATGTGGGGGTCCCCATTGTCTTTGTCCTTGGTTTTGTGGGTGATGCCATCCCAAGTTGTTAGGCACACATCCTTGGCTGAGGTCTATTGGAACTGGTCTATTGTTCATCCAGGTGGGTGCATCAGATATGGTGTAGTTCCTCTGCACTGGTGGTGCTTGCCAGTTTCTTTGGGGGCATTGTTGGTTGTTTCCTCATCAGCTATTATGCTGGGGGTGAGGGCAGTTGTTGTTATCTGGGAATGGTGCTTTTCCTATGACTTGTTGTAGAATACCCTGTACTGTGACTTGAGATTGTATGATGCTCTCTAGTTTAGTTTTGAGATTGTGGTAGTTGTTAGGGAGCAATGGGTCTGCCATTTTAAGCAGCATAAAATGTGGGAAATTTTTGATGAATTTGCAACAAGTTTTGGAGTGGTTTAGGTCATATTCTGCTTTGATGACCAGGTCTTCAAATTGACTGGTGTACTTGTTAACAGCTAGTCCATCCATCTTGAGATCTTCTATTTGATTTCTGGCTTGTTCCAGTTCAGTGGTGTCCTGGAATCATTTGAAAAAGCATTGCACAAATGCAATCCATACAAGTGGGACATTGTCTGTGATGGGGTCAAGTGTGTTGAGCCACTTGCCCATTTGTTGTGCCCATGATGCAACTTTGTCTCCTTTGATGAGGGTGAGGGTAAATGCCACTTTCTTGATAGGGGAGTTGAATCCTGCTACATCTGAATTGACATGGAGGTAGGCTTTGACTTCTTCTATGAATTGCTTGGCTTGCTTTCTTTTGCCAGTGAAGTATTGAGGGAGACTTCCTATGGCTTTGACATCTGGGTTCACAGGGATTGGTTGGAGGATGTTTTGGTTCAGGGGTCCTCCTGCTGGGCCTCCTGGTCCTCCTGGTGGTCCTCCTGGTCCCCCAGAGCCTCCTGGGTTTCCTCTGGGGTTTGGGTTGTTGGGGTCTGGTTTTCCTAGGGCTCTATTGAGGCTACTGGTGATCTTCTCTCCCCATTTTTCTTGTCCAACTTTTCCTAGGGCTCTAATGGTGTCATCTTGTTCTCTGGTGGAGGTGTTGGTGATTGTGGTGGTGGCCATCTTAGCTGCCAGATCTTCAATTGCTCAGTCATCTTCTTGGATATCAGATTGTTGTATGTCTGTGTTGAGTGATCCTAGTTCGAATTCGTTTGTGGTGGCTTGGTACTCAATGTTTCTCCACTCATTTTCATAGAAGGTTACTGCCTTTGATCATTTGTTAAGTTTTCCTTGGGCACTGTCTGTGAAGATGAGGAATGGTGGCGCTCCATCTTTTGGGTCAAATTGAAAGACTCTTGTGTTTAGCATCCCACTTAGTATGTCATGCAGTTGCAGGAAGATCCTGGAAAAGGATCCATTGTCTTTGAATCTTGGTGCCAGTTTGTAACAAAATTGAGTCTAATGTCACCACCACATAGTGCAGTTGACAATAGACTAAGCATGAAGGGATAGTCTGACTGTTAAGTAGTGCTCAAGGCACACTAAGTTGATGATAAGAATAAGAGAGATGACTCTGAAGCATCATCCAAGGCTTTGCCTGATAAGGGTTCCTGCTAGATAGGATTCAATCCTATAGCCACCCACAGTGTAAATAATGAAGAGAAGTATATTGAGACCTGAGAGACAGAAGACTCAACTTGCCATCTTAGGGACAGCAAGGCTAAGCTTATATATATCTTGGATCCTTATCTATGAGGTAACAAAACACAAGGCTCCTATGAGGCATACAGCACAATATGAGGCTACAGCAAGGAAAACACACATCTAACATATGTCAGAGATAACAGCCACAACCCTAAATCATATATGAGGCAAACACAAGGCCAGTTTCTAAACTTACACCAGTACATCGGTAGACCCAATCCCATATTATGACCCAGGTACTATTTTTTCTCATTTTGGACTGTCTGATTACCTACTTGACTATTACCTTTCCAGACTGATGACTCATTACCTAACCCCTACCTCCTAACCCCATGTGACTCATTACCTAACCCCTATCTCCTAACCCCATGTGACTCACTAACTGTTAGTTGTGGCTGATAACTCACTGCTATATGACTCACCCATCTCTGACTCACTTTATTAGGGTAGTGACTCAACCCTAGGATACCTATACTTGGTGGCTTGGAAGTAGTATAAGTAGCACTGGTTTGCAGCCTCATGTACTCCAAGCCTGACTTGGCTCTTATCACAACCAATCTACTTTCCTCTCACAGCCTGGACAAGGAAGTTCTCCCCTCCCTTGTATTGGCTACTTTGGACTGTGTACCAAGCCTAATAGTAGTGGGACTACTATTAAGTACTCTTGAACTTGTCATAGTAAGACTATATCAGATAGTCTTACTATCAGTGCTACAAGCACAGGAACAACTCTTTATCGACCACCTATTTCCTTAAGAGGGATGTAGAACCCCAGAAGGACAGCTTTGAAGCTAGAGGAATCAAGGCAGCCTTGCTCTAAGTTGTGAGAGATTGGATCTCCAGATAAAGATAGAACTTGAACCGGTTGACCCTGTCTCAAACAGACATTGACTTTGACTTGGAGTGACAATTGATCACACAACAAACATGAACTCAGACCTCTCCACCTCAGAACTCACTTCTTCACCAAGGTCTGGCCTTTACACTCTTGCGAGTGTTGCATCCCAGAGGCCAGTAACATTTTGCATTGGATCATACCAGATCACACATATGATAGGAGTTGATATTAATTATTAAATGATCTGAAAATAGTGACTTTTCTCTGGGTGTCATATTCTAATAATAGTATATCAATCAGAAAATTGTATATCAAAAGAGTTAGAGTGAGTCATATCAATCAGAAGCTGTGTGTATCAGTGGCTACATATAGTGAGTTATATCAATCAGAGGCTATGCTGTATAAATGAGTCCTTATTGTAATAATGGACAGTGTACTAGTTATCAGAAATGTATAAGCAGAAGTGGATAAGTATAAGCAAGAACAGGTAAGTGAGAAAAAAGGAAAAACTGGCTATACATAACACTATAGATTCATCCATTTATCCTTTCTGTTCCTTCTCCTTCTTTAACTTCTTTGGGTCTAGTAGTATAGCTATAAATGTAAGTAGGCACCATTTTCATACAATAAAAAGGGGATCTGTCCTTGAAGGACAGCACCAAAAAACCAACACCCCATTTACCCCTAAAGATATATGATCCTTAGTCTCATTCTCAATGTGCTTGCATCTCTCTAGAACTGTAACCCTGTTCTTTATTCTCTTTTAAATCTTTTGTCCTTTTATTTTGAACTTGCAAGCACATTATCCTTAGGATCTTGTACCACAATAGATAATAATTTTTCAAAAAAATTAATACGAACTGAAGGAGAAGATTATATTTATCATATCTATTGCTCAGAAATACTATTGAATGTTATGTAAAAGAGAAGTAGCAAGAGCAATGCAAGGCATTAGGTTGCTTATATAAACAGTTTTAGCTTCTGATAACTTTTACCTTATAGTGGGTTTAACCAAGCATCTCCTGCCACTTCACTCTTATTAGTAGAGATAAGTAGCCAATATAGATATATATTCTCAATAATAAAACACTCTCACAAATCAAATGTAGTAGTATCAGAAACGATGTTGAAGGATAAATTCTGTAAAGTGTAAAATAGAATAGTTATTAGACATTGTGGTAAACTGACATAAAATTTCATTATTAATATAAGAAGCCATATACTGAGAGCAAGCTTCATTTAAAGCCATGTTAAGTGTAGGCCTAGGTGATAAGGCATAAAAAAGGCTGGCTTGATTCAGAATAAGAATTGTTACTATTTAAAATTAAATGTTAAACCTAAAAAAGACAGACAGTAAAAAATATACCAATCATTGTATAATATAAAGGTTTATTAATCAAATATATGGCTTCCTAAAGATATATGAGTAAACTCAAGATAAAACAATAAATTATAATTATACATTGGCTAGATGTGAGTTAAGTTTAGAGATTAAGCTCTATAAAACAAAAAAAGGTCAATAAGTTTAGAAAGAAAGGGCATAAAAACTCACTTCCTAAAAATAAATAAAAGAAATGACAAAATAATACAAAGTGAGAGCTATATACTATACCTAATGGTAAAAAGCAACTTAAGATATTAAATAATAGTAAGCAAGCAAGACTTACCTTCTGTTAAGCATTAAGAGAGAGAAGTTAAAATAGTGACAAATGCCAGAAAACAAAGGGAACTTAAAGTCTGATAGTTAGTGAGAGAGATAAGTTAGAAAAGAAAAGATAGCAAGCAAGAGACACTTACTGTCTGTTTGAAATAAGAGTGAGATAGGTTAAGACAGCTAATGAAAGCCAGTAGACAAGGGTAACTTACCAACTGTCAAGCACAGAGAGAGAAATAAGGATAGCAAATAAATGCAAGTAAAGGGTGCTCACAAACTGTCAACCACACAGAGAGAGATAAGTTAGGATAGTAAAAGAAAGCTAGCAAGCAAGGGCACTTACTTCCTATTAAGCACAGAAAGAGGGACAAGTTATAACAGCAAAAGAAAGCCAGCAAAGAAGGGGCACCCACTCCCTGTCAAGCATAGAGAATAGGACATGTAAGGATAGCAAAAGAAAAACAGCAAGTAAGGGCACTTGCTTCCTGTTAAGAACAAAGAGAGAGAGAAGTTAGGACAGCAAAAGAAAGTCAGAAAGCAAGAGGCACTCACTTCCTGTCAATCACAGAGAAAGGGACAAGTCAGAAAACAAAAGAAAGCCAGCAAGCAACAAGCACTTGCTTCCTATCAAGCACACAGAGAGAGACAAGTCAGGATAGCAAAAGAAAGCTATTAAAGTGAAGGGCATTCACTCCCTATTAAGCATAGAAAGAGGGACAAGTCAGGATAGCAAGAAAAGCCAGCAAGCAAAGGGCACTCACAAACTGTCAAGCACAGAGAGGGACAAGTTAAGACAGCAAAGAATGCTAGCAAGGAAGGGGCAATCACTTCCTGTCAAGCACAGAGAGAGACAAGTCAAGACAGAAATGAAAGTCAGCAAGCAAGGAGCACTGACTCTCTAATAAGCACAGAGAGGGGAAAGTCAGGATAACAAATAAAGGCCAGCAATCAAGCAAGAGGCACTCACATCCTGTCAAGCACAAAAAGAGAAAAACCTAAGGATGGCAAAAAAAATGCCTATGAGCAAATGGAACTCACAAACTGTGAAGCACAAAGTGAGGGACAGTTAGAACAGCAAAAGAATGCCAGCAAGCAAGGGGTACTCACTCCCTGTAAAGCACAGAGAGACAAGTTAGAACAGTAAAAGAATGCCAGTAAGCAAGGGGCACTCACTCTCTGTCAAATAAAGAGACAGCAACAGATCAGAGTAGCAAAAGAAATCCAGTTTGCAAGCTAGGGGCACTCACACCCTGTTAAGCACAGAGAGATATGTTAGAACAATAAGATAAAGCTAATGAGCAATAGGCACTCACCAGCTATCAGACAGATATTAATCAAGATAGCAAAGGAGACCTAGTAAATCAAGTTCACTCACATCCTGTTGAGCACAAAGCAAAGCACAACTCAGAATTATAAAAGAATGTCAGTGAGAGCACTCACCACCTGTCCAGTAGAAAAGAGTAATAATTCATGATATCAAAAAAATCCAGCAAGTAAAGGTCACTCACCCACTATCAAAGACAAAGGGAGAGGTGAGTTAGAATAATGAAGGTGATTGAGAGAGAATGGAAACACAGACTCAGAAACTAGAGCATAGAAACTGGTGATCAATAAGACACTTACATCAATCTAGATAGTAGTCTCCCTTCACCAAGCGGCAATGGGGCCACCATGACAACTTACCCAAAGTGACGGAAATGCTCGCAAGCATAAGTGTATTACTTCTTCGGTACTCCCACGCCCTTCCACAAGTATAGAATGAACCCTGAAATAATACTGCACTCCTGTCTTTCTCTTGTTATGGAATACATGCACGTACATTTTAACAGCATAGTTTATGCTCAACTCCAGATTTTGATCCTTCTGAACAGCTAACAACATTAAGGTGATGACGTCGTCACTGAGTGCATCAGCTGTCATGTCGATAAGACCGTTACACCGTGCGTGATGTATATGCATTCCTGCAAGAGAGAAATTAGCCTTGAACATCATTTGATTGTCACTGAAATCGATCCTCACTCTCCAAACGTATAAAGGGTGGAGGTCCTGTAAGTTTGGCCAGATATTGTTCATTGAATACGGTTTCAATCTCGTCGTCGAGGAGTGCTGGGTCACGGTTCTGATCCTCCAACTTGATCCTCATATCGCGCCTGAACTGATCGTACTTTGTGAACACCACTATCACCGGGACTGGAAAAATCACACATATCAATCGCAGTTCATGAAGTTGTAGTTCAACATACTGTTCTTGTCGGGGCAAATATCATGGACATACTTTATTTCTAGCGTTGGCCGAGTATTGTCCATCGGGACGCAGTACCTGACAGACAATTTTGTGAGTTTGCAATCGTAGATATTCAAAGGGACAAACCATATCACGTGCAATCTATCCTTCAACTCGCGCTCTCGGGATTTGCGACGAACGAACTCTTGAACAATCTTCAGCTCATCTTCACTGCCCGCTTCGAATCCGCGGGAGTCGTGAAAAATATAACCAGTGTGGTTTGTAAAGATCAGTTCGTCCTCGATGTTATGCATGCCACACTGCGAGCAGGACTCCATTCGTCAGGATCAGCCATCGCGAGTAATAATAAGCCAGCCCGACCTCTCCCGTAGGGTCGAGTTTAACCTGGCTAGATGATGAGATTGAACCTGTCGCTAGGAACGAACAACGCACCCGCTTGCGCTTTCCGCCAGGGCCAAGCTGGTAGATGTTTGGACTCTCTGTGGTATCGCAGACTCGCTGCAAAATGGAGGTCTTGCCGGCGTTCGCTCTTCCAATAATGAGGACTCGGAACTTGATATCGCGGGGGTCTGAAGCCGATTTGGACGTGCACTGACCCATCCTTTGTCAATCTTTGATCGTAATGGGAGACTTTCTGGAGGACTGGAGATGCGTGAGATTGTTAGGTGCCAGGGAGGGCCAGGTAGGGATCCGCACGGGTGCGTGTCATCCCGCGGTGTTACGGTCACGGGTGTCACAGGTACAGGTGTGATGTTGCACCCTGCCGTACCACAACGAACCCGTTACCTCCACACGTTGTTGTGGGGCCATCAGGAAAACTACACCATCTTTGGCTTCAGACTTCAGGGCTTTGGCTTTATTTGTGGAGCTTTTGGGTTCTTTTGCTTTACAAATTGGACTTCATCTTGAACCTCAACACTTTCAACTTCACTTTAAATTCTTAACAATCTTTTGTGGCTTCAACTCAGTCATTAAATTATAAACTGAATACAAACTGAACAAGATCATTGACTGCAATTCTTTGGGAGCAGTTGCCAGTGATGACATTGCTGGAGTTCAGTAAGAAGATTAGGTACTGTCGCAGCATCAGGTATGTCATGTGGTCATGTGATCATTTTCTTTGTTTGTTTACACATTTGATTCAACCAAGTTGAACTTCTGACACTGCAACTTGCCATGTCAATTGTTCAACATTCAATGTTCAACATTACCCCATGCAACTTCCACTCCCACAGACTCATTGTTATGCTCAGACTAACGCATGTTTGACCAAGAGGGTTTGTTCTTGGTTGGGGTTGCTGTTGTATATTGTAGCACGGATCCTGGGGAAGCCACGCAGATGTGAGTTTGGAAGGGAAGGAAGAAGGGAGGTCCGAGATCTGAAGATCTGAGATAAGGATCAAGAGATCCGAGACACACAATGCATCAAAAGCTAATCCGAGCGAGAAAACCACAAGTCAAGCCGGATCATGTGATGCTGGCAATACTACTATGCTAAGGGAACTACAAGTGAAACACAAAGGAGAAGGGCTCCGAAGGTATGAGAATTGACGCAAGGGATGATGGCACTCAAGCTCGTCCTAAATCCCAAGGAGGTTCACACAGTTGGGCAGAGAGAAGAGGAGAGATGGGGCCATGCTACGGTGTGAATGTGCTCCTGTCCATGACAGACACATCCCTGTTTTTATATCGTGAGCATCTATAGTACTTACATGATGAGTCGTGCTACTAAGTCCAAATGCGGTGGGGCGAGAATAGAAGTGTGCCTATGTGGGCGAGACCGGTTACATCGGCAACAATCCACCCAATGTCATAATTCTGAGAAAATTGAAGTAAATGGGAAGGAAAATAAGTCTATGGTATCTAGGGTTGAGACAGAGGGTGCGGTCTAGGGTAAGGGGAGAAAGAGTCTGGTACATAGAGAGTTCCAAGTCTAAGATGGAAAGGGAAGAAAGGAGATGGAGGAAAGGGAAGGTAAGTACAAGTTTTGAGGAGGTCCAGCATGGCCACGCAACACAAGGGGAAAGGCCGCTTGGGGCACGGGCACGACAAGAGTGAGAGGCTGGTTGATTGCTGGCAATGGCATGGATGGGGAGGTGGTTGTCAAGAGGCAGTGCATTGGTTGCATGAATTGGGGAAGGAGGATCAATGGCGTGAAACGTGCTAGCAACGGCCAGGTTTGGGATTTGACAGATGAGGCGGTGCGATGCAGATCGTGGTGGTGGTGAGGCGGACAGAGACGGAAGATGGTGAGATGAGGGTATCGGGATGTAGTTGGTACAAGACAGGCACGGCACAAAAATGGTCAGACGAGGTGCGAGAGACAAGTCGAGGCGTGAAGCTCGGGCTCAGGCTCAGAGGGTACAAGGTTTTGAGGCCGTGAGAGCTCGTCTACGAGGCTACAGCACATGCACTCCTTATAATATAGACAATGCATGTCGCCTTCATGCTCAGTTACCTTAGAGTGTGCTCAAGTACATTAGAGCGGGTGCAGGGAGTTCCTCCTACTGCATAACTAGATTGCATACTAGTTTAGCCTAAGACCTAACTAATTGGCTTAGGGCAACATGCAGAACTATAGGACTGCGGTGTTTAACAATGGGTTATCCCCAACAAGAGTGTTTGTATATAGATGGGTGCTGACTGCCTTCGTGTAGCAAGCTACTTTATGCTATGGTTTATAGACCTGAGGTCCCTTACGAGTCTGGGGTGTCCGGGCTGGTTAGGTGCTGGTTCGGATGTGTAGTGATCGATCGAGGTTTAGGTGCTGGAGCCCTAAACAAGAATGATACAGTAAACCAGATTAGGAAAGTCCCTGGTCCAGTGCAGAATGGCTGGTGTTGCTGCTTAGGTAATAGAACTTGAAGGAGTTGAGAGATAAGCTTGAAGGAGTGAAGCTTAGATGGAAGACTTAGAAGGGCATGCAGGGGTATGACGAGGTAAGTCCTGTATTGAACAGAAGACCAAGCTTAAGGCTTGGTGTCAGAACTGAGTCATCTTATATACATGCAAATGTGGAACTAACTAGAAGGTAACAGAACTGAATGGAATCAAAGCACAGTCACATACATAGCATAGCACAGTCCATAGTATCAAAGCACAGTCCATAGTATCAAAGCACAGTCCATAGTATCAAAGCACAGTCTGCAGTATCAAAGCACAGTCAACGAGAACATAACAGAAGATGGCAGAAAGTAACAGGAATGTTCTATAAGTACAGAGAATAGTCCAAATGCAGTAGAAAGGTACAGAAGGTAGGGGAACGAAGGAGGAAGAAAGGGAATGGTCCATAAAGGTCCTAATGTGGTAGTCTGTGCCATGAGAAAGAAATAAGGCGTAGCACTCATATCCTTACTTCTCCTTCTTGATGCTCTTAACAGAGGGCAAGTAGGTCTTGCTCTCTTGTTCATTACTACTGTCCTGACCTGTTCCTTCCAATCCCCTCAACAGCGAGTGAGTCCTCATTCTCTCGCATTCAATTTTTGTCCTAACTTGTCCATACTGACACCTTCAATAGAGAATGAGTACCTTGCCCTCTTGCTTCCTACTGCTGTTCTGACTTGGTTTTCTTGATGCCCCAACAGCGAGTGAGTGCACTTCACTCTTATTTTCAATTCCTGTCCTGACTTGTCCATATTGGGGCCCTCAATGGAGTGTGAGTGCACCTCACCCTCTTGCCCTCTATTGCAGCCCTGACTTGTCTACTCTGATGCCTTTGACAGAGGGTGAGTGTGCCTTGCTCTCTTGCTGTCTATTGCTGTCCCGACTTGACTTCCTGATGCCCTTGACAGAGTGTAAGGCCCACAAAAAGGGGGCCTGCAAGAGTTCAGGCCATGCCCACTGTGAGTGCTCATTTATTATCTGTCAAGTCATGCCACAGCGCTGTCATGTGCATGCTCATACATTTGTGTCACTCGAAGTGGCACTTTGAGCAATCACTCATTTTTCGAATCATACCACGACATAATGTCATGCATAAATTTGCTCATAGTTGCAGTCACTTGCAGTGGCAATCACTCATTGTTTATCGGATCATACCATGGCATCATGTTATGTGTACATTTGCTTACAGTTGCAGCCGCTTGCAGCAGTGCCTCACCCCTTTGCTTTCTAAGCTGTCCTGACTTGTTCATCCTAATACCCTTAACAATAGGTAAGTGTGCATTGCCCTCTCACTTTCTATGGCTGTTCTGACTTGTTCCTCCTGATACCCTTAACAGGAAGTGAATGTATCACACTCTCTTGATCTCTATTGCTGTCCTAACTTGTCCATCCCAATGCCCTCAATGGAGAGTGAGTGTCCCTTGCTCTCTTGCTTTCTATTGCTATCCTGACTTGTCCCTCCCAATGTGCTTCACAGTTGGTAAGTATGCCTCACTTTGATCCCTGCTGTTGTAGGCACATTTGTCAATAAACAATAGTGAGAGTGCAGGTGCAGGTGAAGTAGATAGATAAGGTGTCAACCAGTACACAATCTGAGTAGATACATTACATGTTGTACTACTAGTATCACCCAAATCAAAGTCTTTTTGCACATTTCTAGTTCTTGGACCATGAAATAAGTGAAAGCATAACTGTCTTTAGTGAGGACTTTTGTGGCTTTAGAAAGTGAAATTGCTATTACAAAGTCAGGAATGAGCTTTTCAAGAAAAAGGACCCAGAATGGTAAAGCCAGAGGTCTTTGTTGACTTTCATAACTTTTTTCACTTTATCTGCTTTCTCAAGACACCAAAGCCATGTCCAAAGTACATGTAGTTTTTCTGATGGGGTGATCCACAGGTTTTGCCACAGGTTTGCCACAGCAAGGGCACTAGCAACCACAATGCCTACATCTGTGAAAACCCCACTGCCAGTCCTGGTACATGCAGCATCAGGCCCAGCAAAGGACATCAGGAGCAGCATTGATGGCATTTATGATGCAATGTGTGTATTTATTGTTGAAATAAAGTGATACTGCAATTGATGTTGCAGGACTGAGTATATGTGGAAATGCACCAGTGGAGAGCTCAGCCCAAGGGGGTCTCAGAAAAACAAAAGTTTGCAGGTTGATTCTTTTAGAGCTGGCTTTTAGATAGAGAACAACAGGGGTAAACCCCCAGGTACCAAGGCCACAACCTGTACCCATACCCATGAATTACCTGTACCCATAACGTGGGTATGGGTCTTTCCCACAGGTGTATGGGTTTGGTGCTGTCATGGGTCTACCTGTGGGTACACAACAGGTATTTGAATGAATCAGCACCACATCAGGTTTGATATCCAGATAATGAGAGGCCTCAGAGGGGGGCAAGCAAATTTATATGTATTAATTAAATGCACAAGCAGAGGTGCAACAGGAAAGATGATAGGGAGGTGAACAAAAAAAAATGTGTAGATGCAAGACTTGCAAGTTCGATGCTGCAGGTCAAATGACCTTATCCCATCCATCTGGAAGGTCTTCTTTGTCCTGGCCATCCAGTGCACTCATTGCATCCAATGCCTCTTTGATTCCCTTGTGGAGATCAACATCCTTGATCAAATCAAGTTTGGTCCACTGGCCAAGACATAGCAGCATGCAGGTGGTCTGTGGCACTTAGTGTTGCTGTGGCTCAAGCTGGTCATTTTCAGAAAATTGAAATAACTTATTTAAAAAATTATGTAAAATCACGAAAATATTTGTGTAGGTAGACTATCCAAAAAGCTGGGGGGTCACTACTGAAGATTTTCGGATCTGAGGAGCCATTCAACTGCAATTTGATCAGCTTTGTTTTTAGCTCTTTTTGAACCAAAACCAAGCCGATCGAATTGCAGCTGAACAGCCCATTGGATTCGAAAATCGTCTCAAGTGACCCCTCGGCTTTTTAGGTAGTCTACCTACACAAATATTTTCGTGATTTTATATAATTTTTTAAATAAGTTATTTCAATTTCCTGAAAGTGATCAGCTTGAGCCACAGCAACACTAGACTCCGACTCTGTGCTGATAGATGGTTGTGAAGATTGGGAAGGGTGATGCAACCCTTACTAAAGAGGCACTTGATGTCGACAGATGTGGCTGTGAACTACATTAGAATGAATGAAAGATGGCATTGTGTCAACATACCAGGAATTGTCAGATAGTTAATGGCCATGTGTGAAAGACAGGGGAATGTTAAATGGTGGTCATGCCACCACTTGATAGCATCTTCTGGGGCAATGTTCTCCACAATGGTGGCTAAGTATGTGTCAAGTTCATCATGTTCGCGCTGCATCAATTTGATTTTGGTGAGGGAGGGAAGGTTGTCAAAGATATTCATGGAGCTGCTCAAGTGAGCCTGATGGCCAGAGAATTGTATCAGTAGCACATGATCTAGATATAGGACACACCTTGATTTCAACCACATCACAGTTGGAGGAGGCCCCTAGGTCATCGCCAGTACAAATAGTGTCATAGACAGACTCTTGGTACAATTCAGAAGGACAGCCTATGTGAAAATTTTACTATACACATTCTGATCCATTTGAGCTACTGTACAAATTGGTACGTCCCCATGAGACTCCCTGGATCGCCTGAGGATCCCTGTACTATTTGCTATGCCTATGACTCATTCTGACTCGTCTCTGATGTGTACTGTACTTGTGGGCAGTGTCCCAGCATTGTTCCAGACCCTAGGATCAGTACTTGTAGTATTATGATCCTTCCTGTATTTAAGAAGACCTCAGTACGAAGTTGAGCCCTAAGCTCGACTTAATTCTCAACTTGTAGCTTCTTCACTCTGTGCATTGAGAGGATAAGGGATCACCATACGTTCTATCCCCTCTTCTCTTGTTTCTTGTGTGCAGAGTCTTTCAGTTGCTCATCTAGCTTCACTCCCTCAAGACTCTACCTAGTCTACCTGCTTAAAGGTGCAGGTGTATACCGCTTAAGCTTGAGCATTAAGCAAGCACGTCACTAGCTACTCTATTGATTGGACTTTGATTCAGGTATTCATCACTTGTATTAATTCTAATCACTAGTGCGCAGACTTTGGAAGTTGTGAATCGATACATCCTTGTATTTATTCCTCTACATGAAGTTGTGTTCTCAGAGATCGAAGAGCAAGCATGTATACTCCCTCTTCTCTCTCTGATAGCTTGCTAGGGTCCACTTGACCTCGTTCCAGCAAGCTCTCCAGTCCAAGGCCCACTACAGCCTTAACAAATAGCAGTGTAAGAGTTAAATATGCCATGAATAAGGGACTGCACAGTGTTGATCCAATCCCCTGGCCATTTTGCATGCCAGAAATATTCTAATTTGTGCCAGGGATGCAGGACTAAAACAAAGTGTCAGTATCATGGTCAACTTGAGTGGCTGAGAAGTACTTACCCATGGCAATGCAATAAACCTTGGATGAATTGGTAAGGGAATAATACTTGTTGAAGGTCTTCTTCATGAGTCCAACTGCTGCATGAATTGCTGGATCAAAAGCTTCCTCAGTGAGCATGCCAGTGGTGAATACTTCATCAATATAGTCTATGGCCAGAATCATCATTGCAAGGTTCACTGTACCACAAGAAAAAAAGAGTGTGGTGTCTTGAGAATCTGGGTGTGATTAGTCATATGTCACACTCTGACAAAGCCACACATCAATGGCAAGGCATTCTTTTCACCTTCAACATGCCTTGTAATTGTTCGAGTATCTTCCACTCATGCTTGTCAAGGGCATACATGCCCAATCCCAGTCATCTTTTATCAGTCACAACATCAACAGCAGGTCAATATTTGATTACAAAAGCCACCATATTGAAGGTCAAGTTCCACTGAGTTGAGACATTGTGTGGGATCTGCCACATGCTCAAGCCTACCTCCTTGCAAGCAGCATCCCATGCAGGGAGGAGCAAGGTTGTGGAGTGTATAATCTTGAAGGACAACCTGTGCACCTATCAAGAAATCAATTTCATAATCCCAAAAAGAGGACAGTAAGTCATTACTTACCTTTGCCAATGCAAACCTAATGGGTTGGATATCATTTTCAAGTTGGGCCTTTTCTTGTGCACTGAGGAGAGTTATCTTGTTGACCCAGCTGTTCATGTTGTCATCTTTCTCTGGATCTTTGCCAATGGTGCCTATCATCTTGTGGTCCTCAACATCAACTCCATCTGCAAGGGCCCACAAGTTTTTCTCCTCTTGTCCTAGATCTTCCCTTTGCTGGCCTTGTGGTATGTTGAACTGTTTTATCATTGACTTTGCAACTAAGTTTCCAACATGCAGGATGTATCTGGCCCTCAATGCCTGCCCATTGAATTGTTCAATCAACAATTCTAACTCCTCAACCATTGTATCGTTTGCTGATGTATTATCACAAGTCATGCTCAGGATCTTCAAACCAAATGTGACCAAAACAATGTAAGTATGTGCCCCCACTGTACAAAAGAATGGCTAACCTTATTGCTGATCCTGAAATTATCTAGCACTTTTTTAAACTCATTTGCCAACACCTCCCCTGTATGCAACTGTCATATTTTCAGTTGGCATCAATCAAACATTGTCTGTGCCACTTACTCTGGCAATTTCCCATATATCAAGCAGTATCATTAACATTTCACCCTTATCTTCTAGGTGGACTGTGATTGCAGAGAATGTGCAGTGGTTTGGTGCTGTTCAGGTGTCTGTAGCAAAGTTCAGTTCACCTTTGTATGCCTTCAGGTAAGTCAATGTTTGATTACTCTGTACAACACATAGCTTATGCTGATATACCTGCAACCTGGCAGTGAGCCTGTGGCATGCCTGGACAAACACAAACCTGATATCTTGCAATAATGTCATGGAACTTGGTATGTAATAATCTGGTCTCCCTGTCTTCATTAAGCTGTGGAATCCAGGATCATTGACAATATCAAATGGGCACCTGCTTTGGGCAACCCATCACACAATTTTAATCCTACCCAGCCCCCCTCCATTAGCATTGCCAGACACAGATCCAAGCAGCAGCCATACCTTGTCTCCATTTTCATGTGCTGCCAGTGAGAGTATTGCACTTGTGAACTTCCCTTTCACTCAAATGCTGTGGTAATAGATCCATTGGCAAGATAGCTCTTCACAGTGTCATGGGCAGCTTCAGCATTCTTTGCTGTCAATACCTCATGAAATACATCCTCTCCCCAGTATGACTTCACATGTTTCCACATATTCCCTGTCAACATTGCATCACCCTTGTCAAGAAATTGTCACATGTGTTTGTTGCATTGCTTTGTGTAGCACTTGAAGAGATGTGAGTGGTGTCCACCCACATACTCAATGATGGGGTTAGATGCAAAGAATGCATACACTGGTGAGTTCCATTCTTTTTTCATGTGCTCTGCAAAGAAGAGAAGTACTCAGACATCATTTCAGTTACTGCAAATTGATCATACCTAGCTCCACATCTGAATGTTTGTCTTGTCCTTCCTCATTGGTGTTGCCTGCATTATCACTGCTCTCAGCCCTGCTCTCAGTGAAATTAGTGACTGAGGGGGAGCTTCTTTCGCTCTTACTTCCATCATCTAAATTTTCACCATGCCCCCAAAGCAATCCACCCCTCCCAAAGCTGCCCCCTCTGGACAGCCAAAGGTCAAGAGAACCGAGAGGACCCCCCTCCTGGCCCTTCTCACAACCTTCCAACTCAGATGGTACCTCAACAGGGACCTCCTCATCTTCTCTCTAGCTTCCTGTCAAAAGGATGCTACAGGGAGGATCACCTGGGTTGAATTCCCTCCTGCCCAGCACTCTCATCTCCTACGCTGCGCACTCCAAATAGCCCCTCACAACTGCCTTCTGGCAGCAGTAAAGGAGGCCCTTTTCACCTACATTATTGAGGTGCTGGAGGGCAAACTCCCCCCCACAGCATTTTTCAACTGTCCCCCATGCAAACCCTGGCCAGTCTGGGAAACAAGGACAAAGACACATAAGCCTGAACACAAGGCCACCCTAACTGTCACACTCGGACTAAAGCATGTTCGACCAAGAGGGTTTGTTCTTGGTTGGGGTTGCAGTTATATATAGACGATGCACGTCGCCTTCGTACCTATAAGCCTCTATAGGTCCCTTAGTCGAGTTATGTTACGACCTAGTCTTGAAAGACCTTGTGCAGGGAGTTCCTCCTACTGCGTAACTAGATTGCGTACTAGTCTAGCCTAAGACCTAACTAATCAGCTTAGGGCAATGTGCAGAACTGTGGGACTGCGGTGTTTAACGATGGGTTGTCCCCAACGAGAGTGTTTATATATAGATGGGTGCTGACCGCCTTCGTGTAGCGAGTTACCTTATGCTATGGTTTATAGACCTGAGGTCCCTTACGAGTCTGGGTGTCCGGGCTGGTTAGGTGCTGGTTCGGACGTGTAGTGATCGATCGAGGTTTAGGCACATGAGCCCTAAACGAGAACAATACTGTAAACCGGATTAGGAAAGTTCCTGGTCCGGGGCGGAACAGCTCGACTAGCCGCTTAGGTAATAGAACTTGAAGGAGTTGAGAGGTGAGCTTGAAGTAGTGAAGCTTAGAGGAGAGACTTAGGAAGTCACACGGGGTTATGACGAGGTAAGTCCTGTATTGAACAGAAGACCAAGCTTAAGGCTTGGTGTCAGAACTGAGTTGTCTTATATACATGTGGGCACGGAACTATCTAGAAGATAACAGAACGGAACGGAATCAAAGCACAGTCGCGTACATAGCATAGCACAGTCCGTAGTATCAAAGCACAGTCCGTAGCATCAAAGCACAGTCTGCAGTATCAAAGCACAGTCAACGAGAATGTAATGGAAGGTAGCAGAAGGTAGCAGGACGTTCTATAAGTACAGAGAACAGTATGGAAGGTAAGGGAAGGAAGAAGAAAGAAAAGGAATGGTCCTAGAAGGTCCTAACGTAGTAGTCCGTACTGCAAGAAAGAAATAGGGTGTAACACTAACACCACCCAGCAACCCTCCACTCTCTCCCCCTGACCCTACCCCTACCCCTCCCACACCTCCCACACTGCAAGTCCAGCAAGCACCAATCCCAGAACAAACTGCCAGCAACAGCGAAAAAGAGGACATCAAAGTCATACTTGGAGGCAACAGAGCAAATATCAATTTTACCACACCTAGCAACATTTTTACAGACTTAGCTGACCATCCTATTACCCCTGACCCCCCCTTCCAACCCTCACCACCCATTAGAAGCACCAGGTCCAAGACTCAGCCAACATGTCGTTAGACTGCCAATACAAAAGCACTCGACCATCCAAGCTTTCCTGCCTATGTCAAGAGGCAGCCTACTTTGTGCTCCCCCACATTTGTTCAAGTCAGCTTGCAGTCAGGTGCAGGCAGTGTTAGTCATCACTCATTGAAGGGTACTTGCAGCATTGTAAAGATTCCAACAGTCCTAGCTAGTTAGTCATGTACTATTCATGAAGTCCTATATGGGGTTCTGCACCCTGAGGCAGACAATAATAGACTCCAAAAAAAAAAAAAAAAAATTAGTGACTAAGATAGTTGTCTTGGTGTCAAAGGTGTTGGTAGGATTGTTTGATATATTTTGACCCCTTGATGCAGTATCTTCTCAAGTCTGTTTGTTTTGTGTCATGTTGGTGGCATTGTCAATATGATTTCCCTTGCACTTAAGTCTTTCCTTTTGTAGCTCCTGTTGGTCCTGAGCCTTCTCTGTGGGATGAGATACCCTTTTTAAGGACATGTTCAGTTTGCATAAGTATGTAAATCTCAAGGGATGGTATTTTTTTCTACTTTGAGAAGTGCTGTACAGTACCAATATTAATATTGCAAACTCTGAAAGATGAAAGTCAGCTAGCACAGTCATGGGTACTGGCACACAGGTCCACAGGTACAAAAATGGCAACCTATACCCATACCTGAGAGTACCTATACCTGAGACCCATCACAGGTACCCTATACCTGTGTTGTTCCCTACTTTTAGACATGGACTGCCTACCTATATTACCATATCAGATATAATTAGATTAGATTACCTGTCTTCTATCCTTGTGCCCCCAACCTCCAATTCATATAATCCCCTGTGAGCTATGCCATGCTGAGCCTAGTGCTGTGCTGGCCTGGCTTGGTGCAACACTTGCAAGAGTGTGAAGGCCAGACCTTGGTGATAAAGGGAGTTCTGAGGTGGAGAGGTCTGAGTTTAAGTTTGTTGTGTAATTAATTGTCACTCCTAGTCAATGTCAAGGTCTAGCTGAGATAGGGTCAACTGGTTGAAGTTCTATCTTTGTCTGAAGATCCAATCTCTCACAACTATAGGCAAGGCTGCCTTGATTCCTCTAGCTCTGTAACTATCCTTCTGAGGGCAGGGTACCTCTCAAGGAAATAGGTGGCTGATGAAGAGTTGTTCCTGTGCTTGCAGCACTAATAGTAAGACTAACTGATATAGTCTTACTATGACAAGTTCAAGAGTACTTAGTACTAGTCCCACTAGTACTAGGCTTAGTTTGCAGTCCAGAGTAGCTCAAGCACTTAAGGTACCCTTATACTGCCAAAGCTATGAAGAGAAAGTAGATTGGTTGCAATAAGAGCCAAGTTAGGCTGATAGTACATGAGGCTACAAACTGATGCTACTTATACTACTTCCAAGCCACCAAGTATCAGGATCCTAGGGTAGAGTCACTACCCTATATGTAAAGCTCCTGTGGGCTTCTCTGCTCAACCTGAGCTGTATTGTGCACATGGGCACAACTGACAGTGATAGGGATGGTAACTGGTGACAAGAAGGAGTCTTGCTGTTACGAACTATTTTTCCTTTTCATGCTTACCATACTTGCTGACTCCTACTGTATGCTTACCACTGACT
>QFEY01001423.1:0-28391 GCA_003316435.1 Russula virescens
GGTCGAGTGTAGCTTCTCGAACTTCTCGATTTTAACTTTTGTTTTCATGTTTCTTTTTAAGCCTTGAGTGCGGGCCAGAAGCCAGGCTGTTTCGGCAACTCTCGCTAGCACAGAAAAAAAAGTCCTGTATTGTTATGAACGTCCAACTTTTTTCTTTTCTCCTCTATCTCGTTCTGCTTGTACTTGTTGTGTGTCGCTTACTTTACCCAATCGAACTGGCTGTTACATATTACCCTTCTATTCCTCCTTATGACTCATGTTAACAGCGTCGCTTCTGATGACTCATTTCTGACTCACCTTACTTATGCGCAGCCTCTTTGATTCCATCATGTTCTTTGTGATTCCATCTGACTCCCCTGATGTCTTGGCTTGATTGATGTGGCTGTTGTATGTACTATTATTAGGATATGACTCCTTCGCACAGCCTCATCTAGTTAGGTATATAAAGGCACCCTAGGTAGCTTGTAACCCTAGACCTGTCTTAGTTACCTTCCTGCAACTCAGTCGTCATATCCATTTCTCTCTCCCAGTTCTAAGCTTAGAGGCACCCTTCCTTTGAAGGCCCCTCTTCCTCTATACTAGTGCACTTGTCATTGCACTAAGTGAGTTGGCCTTGTGCCGATAGACTTCGGTCTACAACTCGTCTACTAGCACTATCCAAGACAGGGGATAGTAGCTTGCCGTCAGCATGGGCCGGTTCCTTCATCGTTAAAGGCAACGCCGTCGGGCTTACCTGAGTGACATACCTTTTGAGGTAGTACCAGGGACATCACCACAGTCGTCACCATCCACCTCCATTATACGTCTAGAGCTTCCCCTCTTTTAGGAAGTTATCCGTTGACAAGAAGTCGTCTTGTCTGGGGTCCTCATCTAGGCAAGACTCCTTCTTGCCCCCAGTTATCATCCCTAGCACTGTCAGTCGTGCCCCCGTGCACCCACATTGCTCAAGTCGAGCACGGAAGCCCACAGGAGCTTTACATAAGACAGGTCTGCACTACGGCACACCGCTGGCAGGATTGAAGTATTACTCGACATCCTGGACAATTACCAAGTAATCCAAGTCCCCTACGTCAGTAACAGCCCAGGGGCACCAAGTATCGTTCCCCAAAGGAGTCTTCCAGACCTTCCACGGTATATTACCAATCGACCAGAACAACACAGTCCTATCGACGACGACGAGCTCAGTGAAGCATATTGGAAACAAGCAACACCTGTTGCAGGTGCAGGATATCACGCAATCCTTAGAGGAAACTTGGGAATCTATTGGGAAGCCCGAGTAGAATACATCCAAAGTGACGGAAGTTCCTTCTGGTATATTCTCAAACAGCAAGGGAACGAACTCCAAACCCACAGGGGACAAAGACTTGCACTTGGACGACAGAACCTCGGACACAAGGACTATAAACCCACACCCACACCTAATCCACAGGAGCAGACATCGTCCTCATCTACTCAGCCCCACGAAGAATTTTTAGCTGGAGGATTACACCACGTAGTAACCCTTCAAGGAACTAGTCCTCTCCAGGGAGACACCGCTCTACCAGTACCCACTATCACCCTCGCCATTGAACAAGCAGCGATCGAAGGACAAGAAATCCCTGTTGACATAGACCCAGTAACTGCCAATATGTCAGATCCTCAAGGACAACAACAGAATACACAAACAGTCAGAAGGACTATAACTTACTCCAATGGCTCTCTTGGGGGAGCCAACTTACCAATATTCGATGGCGAGCGATCCAAGGCAAAGAACTGGATGCGTCGCTTCAAAGTCTATAGGATGGCCAATAAAAATAAGGAACAAATGGCTATACCTGAACAACGTGTGGGAGTAGCACTCTCCTACATCATGGGATCTAATGTCAACGCTTGGGTTGACGAGCAACTCAAAGAACTAGAAGACAAGGTCCTCATTTATGGAATCAACCCCTCTGATGAATGCCTCTGGAAGGAATTCGAGGCCAATTTCGACAACACCTTCACCAACCTCGCTGAACAACAGGATGCTTTTGAAAAGCTCAGGAAGCTCCACATGGTGGGAGGAGACCTTAACTCCTACATTGCAAATTTCAATACCCTTGCAAAAATCGCAGGATTCAGCCCTGCGGAAAAAGGCACCGTCGAAATGTTCAAGGATGGATTGAACCAACAACTCAAAGAAACTATCATCAATAACTACACCACGAAGCCTGTCACTATGGAAGACTGGCAGAGAGAAGCCAGGGAGCGTCAAGTCCGCTGGCTCGAAACCCGTAATTCGAGGGGACATAAGCTCACCCCCACACAGCAATGTTGGGCAGCAGCGCTCAATGTCAAGAAATACCCCAATCAGAGACAATCACAGACCAGCAACAAGGTCGTCCCCATGGACGTGGATGTTGGGGAATTTACAGAACTCACCCCAGAAGAACAGCAGCAGCTGCGTAAAAATAACGCCTGCTTCTACTTAGGCATCCGCACAGGTTGGGGTACCCTGTGCAGGTTGCAGGTACGGGTACTGACGGGTGCGGGTACGGGTCATAAGTCTCAAACCCGTAACCCGTTGCCAACCCGTCACCAACTCACTGGCACAAAAAACAAATAAATCTCAATTTTAAATAGCAATTTATACGTAGTCATTCAAATACATAATACAATGTAAATAACTAACTAAGAACTGGGGGAAACCCAGCTCGATGGAAATGGGACAGTAATAAGAGGGTTTATATACCCCCGGGCATGCGCACGGACCACTTGGCCCTTTGTGTGTAACCGCCGTTGATTGTTAATGCTTTGTTTACATATGTTTGTACCTGGTTCGTCCACTTGCCACTCAGCCTCGGTACAGCTAGGCATTGGCACAGGTACTCCCACGGGTACCCGAAACCTGACCCGTACCCTGACCCGCGCGGGTAAATTCCTGTTGACCCACAGGTAGATCCCCCACGGGTAGTGGCGGGTAGTGGCGGGTTCCATTCCTGCACGGGTTCACAATCCAACTGTTTCTGAAATAAAATGTTATATTTCCTATCAAAGTACAATACACTATCTACATCCCCATCATGCCCATCTTCATTTCGGCGTGCAGTCAATGCTTAGGATTTGTTGTGCGCAGTCATTGTGCGCGGTCGTTGCGTGTTATCATTGCGCACGGTTGTGTTGCGCCTTCATTGTGCGGGGTTGTGGTGCGCCTTCGTTGCGCGCGGTCGTTGCACCGGGTCGTTACGCGCAGTCGTCGTGTGGTATCGTGATCATTTGCATGCGGTCGTGGGGTGCCCTCGATGCGCGGGGTCATTGCATGCTATTGTTGCGCGCGGTTGTGTTGCGCCATCGTTGCACACGGTCATCGTGTGCTATGGTGGTTATCTGTGCGCGGTCGTTGGGTGCTCGCGGTCGTTTGCGTGCGGCCATTTGCGCGTGGTCATTTGTGTGCGATTGTTGTGCTCGCGGCCATTTGTATGCAGCCATTTGCATGTGGTTGTTTACATGCGGTCCTTTGCGTGCAATTGTTGTGAGCTTGCGGCCATTTGCATGCGGTTGTTGTGCTATTGCGGTCGTTAGTGCGTGGCCGTTGTGCACAGTTGTTGTGCGCGGTCGTTACGCACGGTTGTCGTATGCAGCTGTGTGCTGCCGTCCATTGCTGCGTATCATTGTGTGCTGTCTGTAATTGTGAGTGTGGGGACATTGTGACGTGGCTGTACCTAGGGATCAGCACAGGTTGGGGTATCCTGTGCGGGTTGCAGGTACGGGTACCGACGGGTGCGGGTACGGGTCGTCATTCTTAATCCCGTAACCCGTTGCCTACCCGTCACTAACTCACTGAAACACAAAAGAAGCAAATCTTAATATTAAATAGTAAATCATATATCATTTAAATACATAGTAAAACATAAATAATAAACTAAGAACTGGGGGGAAACCCAGCTCGAACGAAATGAGACGGTAATACAAGGGTTTATATACCCCCGGGCATGCACACGGACCACATGGCCCTTGTGCCGCGAGTTGTGCGTAAGTGCCGTTGATTGCTGGTGCTTTGTTTACATATGTTTGTACTCGTCCAATGCCACTCAGCATCGGTACAACCACGTCACGATATCCCCTCGCTCACAAACACACACAACACACAACGGCACACGATGATGGCACACAGCGACACACGGCAGCATACGACAACCGCGTGCAACGACGGTGCATGGCAACTGCACACAACGACCACACGCTAACAGCCGCGATTGCACAACAATCGCGCACAAACAACTGCGATAGCAAATGCAACGACCGCACGCAAACGACCTCAAGCACGAAACGATCGCGCACAGATGACCGCGAGAACACACCACGACTGCGGATACACAATGCAAATGATCGCGGGCACACAACTGCGTGCAAACGACCGCGATAGCAAACACAAATGACTGCACGTAAACGACCGCAAGTACACAACAATCGCTCACAGACGACTGTGATAACACATAACGACCGCAGGCACACAACAACCGCGTGCAAATGACCGCGATACCACACGACGACCGCGCGCAATGACGGCGCAACTCTACCGCGCACAACAATAACTCGTAATGACCCTGCATAATGACCGCGTGCGATGAAGGCGCAACACAGCCGCGCACAATGCCCGTGTGCAACGACTCCCAAGCACCGACCGCACACCAAAACAAAGATGGTCAATGACAGGGTAACATAGAGTGTAGATAGTGTATTGTATTATGATAGGAAATATACATTTTGTTTCGCAGTCAGACTATGAACCCGTGCGGGAATGGAACCTGCCACTACCCGCCACTACCCGTGGTGGATCTACCCGCGGGTCGACGGGAATTTACCCGCATGGGTCAGGGTACAGGTGAGGTTTCGGGTACCCGTGGGAGTACCCATGCCAATGCCTACCTAGAAGTTGACAAAGAGACTCCAGCAACAACTTCCCCCACTCCCCTCCACTCCCGTCTTACCCATCCATACATGACCACCCCTCGCCTCTTTGTTGTCAATATCGATGCCATTCCCGACATGCCATCAGCACCCCAGCAATCGCCCATCTCTGTCTCACCCACCTCCCCAACAAACCGAACTCACATCAATCCGGAACCAAATGCAGAGGGCATCGAGCCTCTGGATAGTGGCAAGTATCAGGTTGCAGGCGATGCTGATGACCCTGCTCGCCGCACCGCAGAACGCATCGCCTACATCTGGAAGATGTGCCGCACCGCCGAGGCATACTACGAGGCCGTCGGTGAGTACCCCAAGGCCCTCACGGGCGAGGCAGAGGCCTCCTGCCGCACCATCGGTCGGCAGAGTTCCCCTCCCAACTACTGGGAGATGGAGCCCGGTGAGAGGCAGGGTCTGCTTTACCGACGACTCCTTGCCGCTGACAATGACCTCACCCCCTTCCTTGCCCCCACGCTACCGGTCGAGGAACCGTTCTACCTCCATCGTGAACGACTCGAGGCCATCGCCGCCCGACCTGAGTCCCCCACCGTTCACATCTGTACCCTCCTCGAATGCATCGGAGGACCAGCACCCGCGACAGACAAGGAAGAAGAGGAAGACGCCATGATCGTGGCGACAGAAGAAGGACGCGCCTCTGGAGTGGCCGGAGATGATCAATTATCAGCAGTGGGCAATGCCAGAGGTGTTCGAGGAGCCACTGAGGATGCCTCAGTGGGAGATCGATCCGCCGATGAGGCCGGGTTGCGGTTGAGACTCCGAGCCGAAGGATGGAGTGAGTACAACCCTGCTGACCCTCAGGCCTACCCGGTTATGTACGAGGTTGGCCTGCGAGAAATGCGGGTGTCGCGATGGACCAGGACCATCATCGATGGCGATGAGACCTGGATCGAGGGTATGGAGGGGTACAGAGGTAGGATATACTGTCGTCAGCTCAGAGCCCGTCCCTATCCGGCACCCAACTTCCAAAATAACCACAACTTTCGCGACGACCACCTTTCCATCCTCCACCCCTCCCATGCAGGCCGCCGCCTCATCGACCGTGCCCTCGCACAGCTCGCCGACCCAGGGTTGGCAGCAGATGTACGAAGGCTTCATATGACCACGAACGCCCTTGCAACTCTACGGGCCGAGTGCGCTCGCCTTTTTATGCGAGAGCAGGTCCTCGAGCACCAGCTCACCACCACTTCCAGGTACCTGGCTAACGCTCGAGCCCCCAGTCGCCTTGTCACCCAGGTCATCCAGTACGCGCCCACGGCTGAGGAAGAAGCCATTACCCGTACCAGACCCCATTCCCCTACCCCACTCCGCACCAGAGTCCGTGCCGTCACCATGCAGCCATCCCCATCCTCCGATGGCTCGTCCACTGCCGCCACCACCCTCGCCTCTAACCGGGCGCATTGTATCCCGTCACTCACTGCTAGCCAGGGCCCTCCAGACGGACAGTTTACCACTGCCCTGGGCGCCCCCGACTCCGCTACCCGTCGACGCGCCAAGTACTCATCTTGCACGTGGTGCCTTGGGTTTCACTGTGAGGGCCTACCCACGTGCAGTGGCAACAACTGCTGTTGCTGGTGCACCAATCGGGGACATTGGTCAGCCGATTGCCCTACACCCCACGATCTCTGCCAGGATTTCTGTCGGGTCCCGAGCGGCCACGTTCATTACCAGGATGACTGCCCTTCGACAGATTTCGTGCGGGCCTCCATGATGACAGAGCCCACTTACGACGCTCGTGGGAGTACGGTCGATATTGACTGGAACCCCTTCTCTGACTACTCCGACTAAGGTTAGATTGCGTGGTAGCAATCCCTTAGTGCGGGCATACTGTTATGAATGTCCAACTTTTTTCTTTTCTCCTCTATCTCGTTCTGCTTGTACTTGTTGTGCGTTGCTTACTTTACCCAATCGAACTGGCTGTTACATATTACCCTTCTATTCCTCCTTATGACTCATGTTAACAGCGTTGCTTCTGATGACTCATTTCTGACTCACCTTACTTATGCACAGCCTCTTTGATTCCATCTGACTCCCCTGATGTCTTGGCTTGATTGATGCAGCTGTTGTATGTACTATTATTAGGATATGACTCCTTCGCACAGCCTCATCTAGTTAGGTATATAAAGGCGCCCTAGGTAGCTTGTAACCCTAGACCTGTCTTAGTTACCTTCCTGCAACTCAGTCGTCATATCCATTTCTCTCTCCCAGTTCTAAGCTTAGAGGCACCCTTCCTTTGAAGGCCCCTCTTCCTCTATACTAGTGCACTTGTCGTTGCACTAAGTGAGTTGGCCTTGTGCCGATAGACTTCGGTCTACAACTCGTCTACTAGCACTATCCAAGACAGGGGATAGTAGCTTGCCGTCAGCACGGGCCGGTTCCTTCATCATTAAAGGCAACGCCATCGGGCTTACCTGAGTGACATACCTTTTGAGGTAGTACCAGGGACATCACCACAGTCGTCACCATCCGCCTCCGTTATACGTCTAGAGCTTCCCCTCTTTAGGAAGTTATCCGTTGACAAGAAGTCGTCTTGTCTGGGGTCCTCATCTAGGCAAGACTCCTTCTTGCCCCCAGTTATCATCCCTAGCACTGTCAGTCGTGCCTGCGTGCACCCACATTGCTCAAGTCGAGCACGGAAGCCCACAGGAGCTTTACATCAACAGGGACTCGGGGGATGGCAACAACTCAATTCAAACCCGTATCTCCTCACGTTCTTTGCCAGCACCCCTGTCGTCTGCCCAGGATCAGGATCACAAACTACAACCTTCGGAGTCACCGAACCTTCCGTCCTCTGTCCAACTTGAAGGCATAGAGACAACATCGGAAAACATCATTGACTCGGGCATGGACATCACAAGCACTATCTTGGAGCAGCGAGATGAAGGACCTGGCAAAGAATGCCATGATAGTTATGGTGGGGTACGGCCTCTGAATCTCAGTAGCCAGTTACAAGACTTTCACATACCTAGTTATCTTATCAAGAAGGCTGGTGAGGTCGCAGAGCGCTTGCTGAGGGATTGGCCCTGAAGTGTGCGTAAAGCCGTTATCTTGGCGATCATCTCTTTTGTACTGTATCAACTGTGTACGACTTTACTTGATGCTTTACAAGTAGACCAAGTTATCATGTAATACATGTAATACAAAGCAATATCAATACCTGGTGCATTAATTACTCGCATCGCGACAAATAGGGTGACCTAGTGACCCATCCATATGCGGCGAGATAAACATATACAACACAATTACGTAAGGTGACTACCTGTTTTTCATTGACCCCATCAAGCTTCAAGCTTCAAGATTGGTAGATAGTATATGAACATGAACTGAGACCTCACCCTCCTCATCATCACTGCCCCGAACATCACCCTTGCTGTCATCGCCCATGCCCTCAACCTTACCCGGACCTCTGGAGCCTCTCGGCCTCGTCATGCTCACTGATTTGAGCGGTAAGTGTTTTTACCGTCACTCTCTTGCCACCACCGTGCGAGCCCTGGGCATCTCGCGGTGCTGTTACCATCGCCCCTCTTAAGCCCACCCTCGCCCCCTCGCTGTTGCTTTGTCCATTGCTGTCACTTTCGCCATCTCAAGCCCACCCTCGCCCCCTCGCTGCAGCCAGCATCCGACCAGGGTTCCAACACCTTGGATTTCATTGCCATGACGCCATCAGTTGCGCCAGCAAGTTCGAGGGTGGCAGGGCCCTCGGCAGGGACTGACGAGATGTCAGCAGCCAAGTGGTTACTCACGTTCTCATGGCCGTGTTCGTTGTCCCTGTCGTCACACTTGCACCTGCGTTTTGCTCTCATAAACACCATGCTCAACTCATCGAGTAGTTTCTGGGACTATGCCTTGTGGATGCTAGACGGGCAGTCTGCTGCCATCCAAGCCATGCTCGACCTGATGACACCCGCCACCAACCAAGGCGGAGACATTACATAATACTCACGTATTCTAAGCGTGCAGTCCTTGGACGCCATCAGAGTGGATCAGTATTGTGTACATGTGGTCCAACCATCCTCTTGCTCAGTTGAGGTTGGTGAGTTGGTACAGACTTTCCAGAGTTGTTCTAACCTTTGAACAGGGTATTGTTTTCCATAGCACCGCCTACTCATAGCTAATCAGTTTGACATAGCGACCGACCATCTTTACCGACCATATTTACGTAAATGTCAGTGAGTCCAAGTTCACTTATCCTATCCATAGTTGCACAGTCCTCGGACGCCATCAGAGTGAGTGGATCAGTATTGTGTGAGCCAACCATCCTCTTACTCAGTTGAGGTTGGTGAGTTGGTACAGACTTTCCAGGATTATTCTAACTTTTGAACAGGATATTGTTTTCCGTAGCACCGCCTACTCATAGCTAATCAGTTTGACATAGTGACCGACCATCTTTACCAACCATATTTACATAAATGTCAGTGAGTCCCCAGTTCATTTATCCTATGCATTGTTCCAACTATCATACAGGACTTTTTTTTCTGTGCTAGCGAGAGTTGCCGAAACAGCCTGGCTTCTGGCCCGCACTCGAGGCTTAAAAAGAAACATGAAAACAAAAGTTAAAATCGAGAAGTTCGAGAAGCTACACTCGACCTGACGACATCCGCAACCAACCCTGTCGGGTAACAGGATATTGTATGATAGCATTGCCTACACATAGACCTCAGACCTACCGACCATCTTTACGTAAATATCAGTGAGTCCCAAGTTCATGTATATTCATTTATGCTATGTACTGTGCTGACTATTATACAGGATTGCTTTTCTTAGTTATCGTGTGCTAGGGAGAGCTGCCAGAAACAACTGAGCCTCTGGCTCGCGCTCGAGACTTCAAAAAAAAAAGACAAGAACATAAAAATCGGGGAAAGAACCGAAGGTAAAGCTAGGCTGGGCTCGAGGCTTCAAAAAAGACGAAAACAGTCACTGAAATCGATGAATGCCTGTTCGTGCAGACCACAGCTGTATGACACGATGCACCGAGGAAGAGAAAAGAGGGTTGAAGGTGAAAAAAAAACAAAAAACAAAAAAACAAAACAAAAAAACAAAAAAAAGTCTGAACACTTTCCCCCCTCCACTTTGCAAACTGACACCCTCGCAACTGACCCCCACTGCAAACGTCTAACGCCTCCCCATCTCCTCACACCTGACCCGCAGGATTGTTGTCTTCAGGGACGGTGTTGGCCATCCCATGATGTTCCAAGTGGAACGCGCCTCCGACGGAGCCAGTTGAGAACGGCATCTCGACTTTTATATTGACATTGACTTTGAGTTTTTGAAAGAAATGGGTAAGTCGAGCGAGCTTTTTTCATCCAGGGTCAGCAATAATTGACTGATTTCAGGGAAATACGACACACTGCGAACAAGAATGCAGCCTTGAGGCCCCCAATGACGGAGGTAATGATCCGTTGTGCGATTGTGGCCATGTTGAAGAGAAACTAATTTGAGAGTAGGGTGTGTGTGCGAGATGGTGCGAGATGTGAAGAACGGATGTGCGCATGGTTCGCGCTGAGAGACACCCAGCGGCAATGCGCTGTTGACTTTGTGCGCATGCTCAACCTCCCCACTGCATTATGTCATTCATCTCTAGTCACAGTTCCGGCAGGCCTCAACAGGAAAATGTAAAATTAACAACTCGCATATGAAGCCTGGCCATGTACAGGTGCGGTGACCAAAGCGGACGGCATGCTCGGCCCTCGTCAGCTCCGGCTGCCCCGTTTTCGAGTCAGCCGACGTCAGACACACCTTCCCTTGCGCATTGCCTGTACCCCTTTCAGGATATCGTTCGTATTTGGGCAAACACTTACTATACATAGTATAACCGACTAGCCTCTCCATTCCTTTTTTTTCCCCATCTTGTGGTCTTTTTGCTCTCTGTCGCACGCACTGTTTCTTTAGCTTAGGGTCGGCACACATCTATAAATATACATTGTTGAGCTTTGCAAATGGTCAGCAGATTATTGTTTTAATCCCTCAAAAATCCCTCAAATTCACGGCCTCGCTCTCGCAAAGTGGGGGACTTTGCAACTCAGTGTCGACGGACTGCCGGGCTGCTGCATATGGTCGACTGTTTTCTGTTTACTGTCGACAGTTGACAGTGGATGGTTGACAGTCCGCTGCGGCTGCTGCAAACGGTCGACTGTTTATACTGTGCAACAGTCGACAGTCCGCTACAGCCACTGCAAACAGTCAACTGTTTACTGTGCGACAGTCGACAGTCCCTTTGGGCCGGTTGGGCCGGTGCAGGTGACAGATATGTCACATGACAGATAAGAAAAGTCTAACATTTTTTGGAGCGTGTCATGTGAGTGATGTGGTGTGTGGGAATGTTTAAAATTAGTCATGTTCTTTTCTCACGAAAAAAACATTCGGAAAAAGAGTTTAAGTAATTTCACAGGGAATTTATTGGGCCGGGAAGAGTCTGGTGAGAGTTTAACTCTTTTTATAGAATCTTTTTCACGCAATAATTACTTAAACTCTTTTTCAAACTCTTTTGAACGAGAAAACCCTTATAATTGTTTAACACTTATTTAAACTCTTATGGAACTCTCTTTTGGTTAAATACCCTGATTTGCACGCAGTGTTATCGACTCATCAGCTGATAAAAAAAACATCCGGCGTAAGGAGTGTACCTTTGGGATTGGGTATACATCGGATGCATGTAGACAATGTGCTTTAATCGATGAAAGGCAAATAACAGGTAGACACGCAGCTACTTGCACTACTGCGAGACTGTTGTAAGGATGCCTCGTGCCAGTGCGCCGGCCTCGGAAATCGGCCTCCCTCAGTGACTGCGCGCCGCTGCCGCCCTCTACCCCTTGCCCTCGACTGCAGCATACCGCCACTGCCCCTCAAGCTGTCAACTGTCAACGTCGCCCCAACAATCCGCGCTGCCAAATCTTGTAGCCGATGCACAGCCGTGCGCTTTTCCCTTTCGGCCTTTCTCCCCTCTTGCTCTTGTTCTTACCTCCTTTTAGACTTAGTACATTTCAGAATGTAAATAGGTAGTGTCTTGCGAATATAAAAGGGTGCCACGCCCTCAGCGAACGCGAAGAAGCGAGTGTCGCGTTTACCCCCCTTTTTCTGTGTGAACGAAAGCACCATACGGCCGCGCTGGGCCTCTGGTCCGCGTGCTTGTCTTCCTCCCCTTTTCCTTCCTTTTCGAACTCACTGCGTGGTCCCATCTTGGGATCCATCGCTACACTGTCTAGTCCGCCGCCCTGGAAACTGACATGTTGACGTATTGGGATGTTAAAGCCCACCTGGCAACACCGGGACACCTCGCACCTCAGCCACTGGACCACCGGCCCGGGTTCCTAGACCCCGAGACCGAGATGTGCCTAGACCCAATGTGCGCATTAATTCTCTATCCTTCCGAGTTGCTACACCAGGCACACCCGGTAATTAATTGTGCCCAATGTTGTTCATTCGGACACAGGATCTGGCGATATTTCTGATCTGGGGCTGTGAGCGCTTGTCCAGCAATAATCAGTTTGCGAACCCACCCATCAAATAGACCACGTGGATGCGGGGCGTTCCATCATTGTCTGAACTATCTTTGATCGGCTTCGTACGTGTTGCAATACCACACTGAGATCGAGATCGATGCCATACTTTGAAGCCCAGAGGCACAAAGTAAATACTTCCTCAAGGATTTTTTTTATCACAATCAAGATGATACCAGTATTACGGTATTACCAGTTCACGCATGCGTGAGACAGCAGCGGTGGCATAGGGTTATTGTGTAGGAGAAGCCATGCAGCAGCGCAGGGAGTGAAGGGGTGTACATTCATGGGGATATCAGAACCTATATGATACGTGGACTTCCTCATTGTGATCGCTTTAGTGACTAAGATAGTGAAATACCCATGGGAGTTAGATTCTATGAAACACGATTGACATGAACAGGGTCATTGACAGGTCGAACGGCAAAGAGGTGTAAGAGGTAGGAGAATAGAGAGGTGCCCTCTGGGGCTCTAGACCCTTTGCGGAGCCCCGGAGGGTGCTTCTATCGAGTCCTCAAGGAGCAATACGAGAAATGCATTTATCATTTGCCGAATGAGACGGGTTTTCCTGGATATGAAAGGATCCCTCTCTGAGCTCTGGGCCCTGTAGCTCGAACATTCATACATGATCCGACTTCGAACGAACATCAGTCGGACATCCCTTCTCGTAGCGTTATGAAGACCCGAAAAATTATCGAAATGCTATAATCCCTGAAGCAACAAGGAGGTACTTGTAACAATCTGTAAATACATTCGTACGAATCGTAAGAGTCCAATTGCAGGAAAGGAGGAGTGTTGGAGAGAAGATGCAAAAGCTCTTAGAGCTGTGAAGGCGCGAATGGGCTCGGGGTCCATAAAGATGCCATCTAGAAGGGAAATAGAGCACAGGCAAGAGATGAACAGTCAGAGATCAAGGGCCCTCCTTGGTTTCAAGCAGGGTATGACTATAGTGGACCAGATAATATTGGTAAATGGGCATGGTTCACTGCTGTGATGAAGGCGGAGGGGGAGCATGGATCAATGACACGGGTCGGCCTGCAATCTGGCGTGTGTCAATGAACGAAATAAAAGCATCACTAGGGTCACCATCCTTGTAATATGTAAGCTTCTTCAGCTCGGGCAACAGCCCCAGAGGTGCTTCTCCATCTTCTATTTGCAAGGAATGGGCGAGCTTCATGATAAGCCCCCCATCCACATAAAGATCCTTAATACAACTAAATGGTCTGAGAAGGTTGCGCCATTGCGAGCGATTGATATCGTTGTGCTGCCCCAATAATAGATGATGCTCCCCATAATGGAGAGCAAGACCCTCTACAACAGAAAGTGCTGGTACAAGCGCGTTAAACATCTGTGTTATAGCTGAAACTTGCCAGTCAAGGTCTCTGCAACGAACGACCACTCGAAGGGGCATAGCCATGTCCCCATCCTGGTGGACCGCTGTTAGAATGACATCGTTCCAAGAGAAGACAAGCCGGGCAAAGTTAAACCTGAGGCTTTCTGTTCTGTAAATGAATCGGAGGAGGTGTGGGAAGGTAAAGGTAAGCTGGTTGAACAGCCAAATCTGGAGTGACTTGAGGATAGGGGTGCTGATTTGAGCAAGGACCTCTTCCAAATACGCTCCCACACCCCGAAAATGAAATAGGCGAAGATCGGGAAAGGTGAAATATGGCCCAAGAAGAGTATGTAATGGTTGTCTCTCGACATTACGTGTGGGGATAGGAGAATTGAAGCCAATCGATAGGCACTCCAACTGGGGCATGGATGAAAGTCGTGCGACCAGATGGCTTGGTTGGAAATATGCAGCTGGTGGCATATCCCAAAGCCCGAGAGAGGTGAGGCTGATAGTTGTCGTGAGCAAGGGCGATCCAACGGATACGGAAGCGTATGATAGTGAAAGCTGGCCCAGATGTGGTGCCTGAAATGTTGTAGGAAGTATTAAGCTTTTGTCGTCTTGAGTTGAAGGCCAGATAAACAGGCGTTCTAGAACAGGAAATTGGCCGTCCATGGCCTTGATGGGCTCCACTAGATTCGCGGTTGGCATCTGAAGGCCAATACGGCGCACGCGATCACGATGTTGGAGGGCAAGTAGGATAGCATCTTCATCCTCAGTAGATGGTTCGCGAACATTGCCAAGGTAATTGATGATGAGTGGCAGGGGAGGTGAATGTGTCAGCATGTCGGCCACGGGCGTGCCGTATGTGCAAACGAGATGGAGTCCTAGTCGGATGGGTGATGCAAGTATGAGATACCGCCATTGTTGACAGACTTGTGCGAGCTTGTACCACCAACGTGCATTCTCCCATTCGGGATACAAGAAAACGTCTTCATATGACTTCGAGAAAACGAGCTGATAGTGATAAAAGATGTGGAGAAGCGAATCGTCGTTGAGCTTGCTAATTGGTGTAGACACTCTGTCGTCAGGAAGTGTTATCGATCTATCAGCTGATAAACAGTATCTAGCATAAGAAGAGTACCTTTGGGCTTGTGTATGCATTGGCTGCATGTAGACGAAGTGTTTTATGTTTCAATTGATGGAAGGCAAAGCTGCAAGAGGCGAGTCTAGGTGTCCCTGGGGGCCCTGTCCACGTCTTCTGGCGGGCCCGAGACACCTCGCACGGCTACTGCTACTGGCAAATGAGGCGTAGATAAGCCCCAATCCGCCGCATGACTGGAGTCTCATTACCCGGAGAGGCCGAGCAATTAAGTGACTGGCTCGTGCGCGACTGCGCATTTATCTTCCCCTTTCCTTTTTCCTCATCTTGATGGACAGCAGCGAACGACGCCCGCGATTCCCACTATTCGTGTTCTTTCCCTCTCTCTGCGCTACACGGTCGCGTAGGACCTTCAGTCCGCGCGTCTGTCTCCGCTCCTCATACTGCCCAGTCTATCCTTCTTTCTCGAACTCACTGCGTGCGCGGTCCCCTTCGGATCATCGCCACAGTCAACTTGCCCAGTGTTGTTCATTCTGACTAGGCCTATCAGTGCTTCTCTAGGTTATGAAGGTAAGCAGCGCTAATCAGCTTACGAACCAATCAGATAGATACGTGGATCAATGTCATACTTTGAAGCCCAGGGACACCAAGTAAATACTTCCCTCAGAAAGATTTGATTACAATCAAGATGATATCAGTTTACGCATACGTGAGATAGCAATCATAGGGATATTGTGTATGAGAAACTATGTAACAGCCCGGACAGCAAAAGGGTGTACGTGCATGGGGACATCGTAGTCTATACGTGGACTTCCTCGTCACGAGCATTTTAGCGACTAAGATAGTGGAATGCCCATGGGTGTTAGGTTCCATGTATCACGGTTGCCATGAGCAAAGCCAATGATTATGTACAACAGCTGACCTGTCCGGAGATGAAGCTGAAGTGGGGAGAAAGGAAGTCATAGCGGTGGGTGGGACGCATATAGGACCTGGATCAAGTAAGAGTATATCGACGTTGAATATTATATATGGCCCGAAGGGGAACATTGCGAGCATCGCCATCAATACAGCCAGGCTCCGAAGGCTGGGATCCGGACCGTGATGGTGAGCTATGGGAAGAGATGGATCTCCATGCGGAGATGTGTAGGAGCATGCGCTGGCCTCTGAGAGCACGGTTAATGAGATGGCCAGAGAAATGAAGTGTCATTGAAGTATCGAGGATGGTGATGATAAAAACGAAGCACAAGGCCCGAGAAACAACATGACTTTGCATGGCCGCAAAAGCGCAAAAGTCTTGTCTGTGGGCTGCGAAGCACGCTGCGCGGGAAATAAGGATGACGATGGGTACAATCTTCGTCGTGCTGATGGATCAGACTTGGGAGATGGAACAGGTACATCTCAGGGCAAGTGCTAGATGTCGGGATGGGCTTGGCCATTTGCTAATAAACAAGGCGCTTCACGACCACGGTCTAATGAAACGACTGAGACGAATACGACGGGACTTTCTGGTGCCTGTTGAAGGGGTTTCTGAAACGTCCGTGTAAACCGGGTGTATGGGCGGTCCTGTAATCCTGTGTACATTGATGAAGGCCATGAGCTCGTCGCCCGCATGGCCTCCTCCAGGACATATGACCTCCTTCAGCTCAGGTAGTAGCGGTTCTCCATTCCATCGTAGGGAATGGGAGAGGGCCCCGACGAGATCGCCATTCACACGAAGGGTCCTCACGTTGTTAAATGGTCGAAGGAGATTGGACCAGTCTGCCAGTATATTGCCAGCCTCACCGTGTTGCCCCATCGACGAAGTGTTTTCTCCGTAGTCAAGGGCGAGGTCCAGCACCGCGAAGAATACCGGACTGAGAACATTGAAAATTTGAATCATGGATAATACTTGCCAGTCAAGCCGTCCGCAGAGAACATGAATACTGAGGATACACAACTTGGCACCCCCATGAGAACACCCCGACACAACGACGCCCCCACTAGTGAATGAGAATTTGGCACTGGTAAATTTGAGGTTATCGGCGTCACTGATATACTGCAGGAGGTGTGGGACAGAAAAGCTCCGCTGGTTGAAGAATGTGATTTGGAGCTTCTCGAGGAGAGGAGTGGTCATCGTAGGAAGAAGGGCTTCCAAGTAAAAGCTAGAGCCTTTGAATCCAAACCAGCGAAGGTTTGCAAGGGTGACGTGTATTAAAGGTGGGGCATGCAACTGTTGCATCTCGGTGTCGTGTGTCGAAAGGTGGAAGTAAAGAGCAATCTCGAGTGTTTCCAGGTGAGGTATCAGTAAGAGTTGCTCAAGTAAATCGTATGGGTGGAGATGAGGAACAAAGCTAAGTGAGAGTGTCACGAGGCCCATCGTCGTCGTGAGTGCCGGTGATGGAAAGGGAAAGTGAATAAACATGAGATGGCGTAGGTGGGGCGCCTGGAATGTGTCGCGAAGCGTCAAGTCCAGGTGCCTATCGGGCTTCTGATGAAGCCCGAGAAACAGGTACTCCAGCGCTGGATATTCCCCGTCTATAGCCATGACCAGTTTCCGCAGATGAGAATTAGGGACCCATAGACGGATGCGGCGGAGTCGGCCGCGGTGCTGGAGCGCGTGCCATATTCCTTCTTCGTCTTCCGCATTCAGCCCGCGACCTTTGTCGAAGTAATCCACAATTAGAGGAAAGGGGGGGAAATGCGCCAGCATGTCTTCTACGGGCGTGTCATATGTGCAAACAAGACAAAGACGCAGGTAGGATGCTGACGCGAGCATAAGATACCGCCATCTTTTGCAGACGTGCGCGAGTTTATACCACCATCGTTCGCATCCCCATCCTCGTCTTTTGGGCGTACCGGTATTGTTGCCCTCGTCATCCTCCGGGGCGATTGGTCGATAAAGACAAAAAACATGAAGGAGCGAATCGTCGTCCAAAATGTGGATAGATGTAGTACTGGGTGACCTTTCACCCTTAACTTGGAGCTCGTCGTGAGCGGTCGCCCTATCACATGGGGCATGGTCTTGAACACTATAGAATCACCGATGGCCGTGTCAAAGCCCTGTCTGATAAGATAAAGGCAGGATCAGGGAGCGTACCTCCAGGATTCTGCGCCAGTATTGGTTGTATCTCGAGCAAGACTTCCGTCGAACGGAAGACAGATGTCGGTAGATAAGCAACGAAACATGATAGATGTGTAAGTGTTCAATTGTTTGCGTGATGGGGTAGGCGATCGTTCATGGATGACCGTCGTGGGAGATGCAATTTTGAGAGGCGTTGAACCGTGACACTGCCACCGGGACTCATAGCCACCGGACGAGCGCCAAATTCATCTTCCTATTTGAGAAACCCCATCGGGTAAATGGCAGGATCCCATAACAGCTGCCATAAATAAAACAGATTGGAAAGCATTATCGTAGTACTCGGCCTTCTTGAGTATTGACAGCTTCTACTCATTCTATGCGCCAACTCGTTATGTCATTCCCGTTGTTCTGCATGCTTGTACAACTTGCATAGGACGGCCTTTTAACAATGAGGAACGATGTCGCGCGCTCATGCAGTGTACCTGGTAACCACGTCAGCCAATGGCGCTGACAATAATCCCGTCAGAATTCCATTGACGTAAAGCTGAGGCCATACAACATGACACAGCACCAAGTCAGAGTGGAGCATCAGTGTTATAGGTATCAATATGCGTCAGACAGAAACAAAGTATGCCTAATCACAGAAAAGGCGTTGTAACCGTGTACGTAGGTGGTGTAGCGATCATAGGGTTTAATTAAGGTTAACTTACAAACCGAGATATCTTGATAATGCGGAAGGCAATTCGGAAACATGATGTACCGTGTCCATGCGGGCCTGTGCCATCAAGGCAGGTGCCGTCGATGCGGGGTGCATCCCGCATCAGTGTCTCAACCGACATGGGTTTGAGTCTTGGTCGCGACGATGGGTGCGCAGTTGGTAAATCGCATGAGGGGATGTTCGAAGTATCACAGTTAAGATCGTGGTCGTACCAGACCAAGCTCCTCGACAGCGCAATACAACCCACGATTATACCTGAGCAGGTCGTTTTTCATGATAGACTAGGGTCACAGGATGACCGGCAATACGGCGTGCATCCCTGAATGGGGTGAATGCGACGTGACCATCCCCGTCTGCAAAATATTCAAGCGACTCCAGCTCAGGTAACAACTCCAGGGATGATTCTCCCTCGTCCTTTTGCAGGGAACGAGAGAGTTCCTTAACGAGGCCATTGGGAACGCGAATGGTCTTCAGATTGTTAAATGACCTAAGGATGTCACGCCAGTGCGTGTACTCGGTTTTATGGTGCTCCTCCTCCGATGACGTATGCTCCTGGTGGCTGAGAATGAGGTTCACCACCGCAGATAATGATGGGCTCAGAGTATTAAGAATTTGTGCTGCTGCCGCTACCTGCCAGTCAAGGTGGTTGCAGACAACCGATAGGGAAATGGCATACACCCGGGCCTCCTCACTGGAATACACCTTCAGGAAAAAACGATTCTTGTTGAACGCGAGCTTGGCGCAGCCGAGCCTGAGGTTCTCCGTCGTGTTTATAAATCGCAGGAGGGACGAGACAGAAATTGTAAGCTGATTGGAAAGTACAATTTGTAGCCTCTCAAGGAGAGGTGTAGTCATCCAAGGAAGGAGCGCCTCCAAATAAGCGCTGACACCTCCGAACCCGAGCCAGCGAAGGTTAGGAAGAGTGACTTGCGATGTGATCGGGTTATGCAGAAGTTGCCTCTCAACACGGTGGCTGGGAACAGGGGAGTGAAAGGTGACCCTGAGCGTCTCCAACTGAGGCATGAGTGCCAACCGGGTGAGTAAATCACCAGGGTGGAAGTACGCGGAAGGCACGATATAGCCAAGCGACAGGGTGAGAAGGCCAGCCATAGTCGTGAATAACGGGGAATTTATGGGAAAGGCAAAGTTTATCAGTATGAAGTGGCGTAGACGTGGTGCCTGAAATGTTCTGGGGAGTATCAGGCCCGTATCGTGCTTGACCCGAGGTGATATAAACAGGTATTCCAGCATCGGGAATTCCTTGTCCATGATCATGAGGAGCCTCTGCAGGTTTGGAACAGGGATCTGCAGGCGGATGCGGCGCACGCGATTGTGGTGACGGAGTGCGAGTGCTATTCCTTCTTCATCTTCAGCAGTAATGTCGTAGGCTTTTCCGGCATGGTCAATAATAAGCGGAAGAGGAGGCGAATTTGCTAGCATGTCTGCTACTCGCGTGCCGTGTGTACAAACGAGGCAGAGACCGAGGTAAGATGCCGACCCGAAGAGGAGGTTTCGCCATCTCCGACATACTTGAGCTACTTGGTACCACCAACGTTCGCGAGCCCAATTGCCTCCCCATAGAACACGGTTGTCATTAGCTTCGTCTCCGTCCAGAAGATCCGGCCGACAGAGATAAAATATGTTGAGAAGTGAATCATCGTCGAGGACGTGGATCGATACATAGGAGCTATTGCTCGAGAGTAGCGTTAATTTACAACCCGAAAGGAGACAGCAAGGGAAACGGGCGTACCTCCAGTATTGGGACTCATGACTAGGTGTGCTACTCCGGGAAGTGTGGATAAGTGAACTGTATGGGTTGATTCCCGTGGGGCGGGTTGAGTTACATGTTATATAACATGGGACTCGGAAGAACAAGAAGCGTACCTCCAAGTTCCGTGTTGGGACTCGCGACTAGCCAGACCTCGGCCATGCTTTCCAACAAATGGAAGGCAGATAGCAGTAGACAGGCAATGTGGCATGGCCGCAGGGAGATCACCCAGGCCAAAGAGGTGTTGTTGGTAACCCCGGCGCTCTGCGTGGGCGCCGGTCCCGTTACTGTATGTACAGTAATTCCGTTCAACGTTGAGCTTGCGGGCCGCCCGGCACTGCCGAACGAACAGTTCTTCCCTCATCTACTCATCTAAATCCTCCGGCACTCCACTAGCTTGGTTTTACGATTCGCTCTTTCCTTCTGTGTAAGTATCTAACTCCTCTCACCCTCATATTATGATGTGTTGAGCCTAGCTTGACATTCGACTTGAAGTGTGAGCTGGCGACTAATATGTGGGCGAATGAGCCCAGAGATTTTTGGTCATTTGGCACGGGCGGCACTGCCGCCGCCTAATATCAGGAAAGGAGGCAAATATAGCCGCACGCGCCGCGTTACGCGTCGTAGTCCCTCACGTGCATCCAAACCTTAGTATGGCAATTACCGAACGACTCACAAAAAATATGAAAGGCTACTGCCACAGTGCTACACAACTCTTGAATAGAGGCCCGAATAAGCTTGGGTAAAGGGTGTACCCGGGTCCTCGGCCTCCACGATTGACTCATAAGTTTTTTGAGACTGTCGCGTCTATAGTGTAACAAATCCGTGGCAGTCAGAGTAACTAGTCTAGCGCTTATAATGAACAAATCCATTACAAGAAAAAAAGTGCCATGCGCAGATAAATTAATCAAAGGAAACAGCCCGAGAATGGCGATGCGTCTCAATACTTTGAATCGACGGGGATATACTCCCTTGATTTCGGCAATGGGTTCCTCCCTTTGATATAGATGCATCGCTATCGCACTACGGAGGATGGGCGTCAGATTGGGTGAGAGCCCATCAGAAGAATGCACGACACCCACGGGCTCTAAATCTTTCAAACGAAACTCAGTTGCCCTTTTGACGTGTACCACCATGCCATCGCCCCCTTGTCCTCTGGATTCGACGTCTCCAGAGTTATTACGTGAGAGTGATTCATGCGATTTGTTGATGGATCCCTTCACGGGTCTGAGTGCCGAGGACGAGCTCGAGCTTCTCAGACCTGCCCGCACAATAATCAGTGTGGGGCACAGCGCCTGTATAAGATATAGAATACAAATGAGTATCACAGACGAACAATCAAACAAATGCTCAAAAGTGGAAACCGCACGCTGATCTGGCCGAGCATTGCGACGAATACGACGCCTGTGCAGCAGGCTTTGGGCTTCGACAAGAAGGCGAGTACGAAGACAGTGTTGAGGCTGTAGATAGCGCCTGATTCGACGAGGATCCAGAGACCGGCAAGGTGGGGTGCGCGACTACCCGCCGAGCTCCTCCATTTCATTGACCTCCAGAACCGATACCCGATCAGTAGCGTTGCCCCGACCTGCGTCGCTATCGAGAGAGACCACGTCGTTATCAGCCAGTTGTGGACCCATACCGCGAAGATAGTGTCCATGGGCGCAAGGCGCGCGAGGTTGACGAGGGCGACATAGCCCGAGACTGGATTGACCAGAATTGTGAGATCCTCCCTTCCCTTCGAGATGAGTATGATGAGGAACTCGCTTACCCCCTGTTGCAATGTATAACAGAATCTGAAGAAGACGGGCGGAAGACACCGCGATTCAGTTGTCAGTAGAGCATCGAACGGACTGCTGGAGTGCCAAACATACGAATGGAAGGCTGAGCCAGAAACTACGATCCCAGATTATCCATAGGCGCCATATCTAGTTACGAAGTGAGGATACGATGAGCTGAGACGATTTGATGCAAGAGAAAGGAAAAGGAACCAGTATGGCATCCCCAATGAGACTCTGACGCATGGTTTTCATAGCAAGGAGCAAGTCAGTACGCCGTATTTTTGATAGAATTTCGATGCTACTGGTCGCACATTGGTGATGTAAAAGCCTTCTTGCGCAATGCGCTCCGGGATTGCTTGGTTGGTTAGATACGACCAAGTTCCATTGGGTATGTTCGCTTCGTCGACGAAGGCTCTGATTAACATGACGAGGAATGTGATGAAATGTCCCGTTGCCAGCGCGAATTGCACAGAGGCAACGACGAGCATTATTCTGAAAATTAATATTTAGTGTTTTGCAAATGGCAAAGCGGAGGGCACTGCGGAACAACCAACTCACATATTTGCAGACGCTCCCTTCAATCCCTTTGTACAGAGCACGCGAACACACAAAATGAAGACGCAGACACTGTGAAAAGTTTCCCCCCGTATGTCAACAAATAGTAAGGGGGGAAAAAAGAAGGGAAAAGCGGCGTACTTGATTCCTATTCAGAAAGACAGGTGGACGTGGTCCAGGTTCGTCACAGAGTGAGGATGAAAGATCGTCCAGAGCGCACCATACAGAGGACCTACGATCCACGAGGAAACTAGAGTAACTGTGCTCCTTACCGCCTCGCCTGCCGGAGGAGGACTAGACATCGATATAGTAATGGCTTAAGACGGCGTTCGAAAGATGAGGCACTCATCGGCATCGAACGGTACCACATATTAAGTACTCCTTCGTAACGCATTCTTGTCGGAAGGACATGTAATCCAGCGTGTGAACACTCTCGAATCTGGCCAGCCAAAGCCTACGAATGGGCGACCAAGGGGGTGGCAGTGGTTGATAGGATTACCCGACAGCTCAAGCCAGAGAGCGGCGTTGCAGCAGTGAAACCTTCTTCGTGATTTGGGGAACCCATCGGGTTCAATTTCTCACGGTTAATCAAAGGATTACACCGCAATAATGGGAAAGCACATGGTGGCGAATGGACTCAGATGCGTCAGCCTGATCGCGGCCTCAACCTAGAGTACAGATCGTACTTTGCGCTGCGGCAGCAATAGCCTCGTTGGGATTGAGTTGAACTTTGAATGAATGATAAAGCAAGCGGAGAGACTGGGAGAGTAATATTAGCCAAAGATCATGGCCCTAATAACTTGAAGAAGTCCAGCCGGGAAAACTTGAATCCACCCTCACAAAAAGACCCATCATGATGTAGTAGTATTATAGAAGATAGAAGCGAGAAGTGGCAGAGTTTATACAACCAAACATTGGCCAAGTATAGACGACCCAGTTTTTTCCCACGATGACCGCGGAAACTGCTATATTCAGTCTCCACAAGCAAATTTTGCGAGGCAAAGTTGGCCAACGGCTCAGTACACCAATCCGACATTCTTTGCACTATGACTCCGCCACACGAACGACTCGTACTGATGACCATGGCAATAAATTTTTGTTATTACAGGCCTACCACTGGCAAGGCGATGAGGTGTCAGAAACAGTCACGGTACACAATATAACCAAATTTTACTGGTTCCATTCCGGACTTGCGACGACAGACCCGCATCTACTGCGGTGTATCATACGTACCAGTGGGCGTCGTGTCGCTCATCTTTTTCTCACGTGGGCGCAAACAGACTGGATCTCTTCTCCTTCTCAGGCTCCTTCTCCTCCATCTTCCTCTCTCCGAGTCCGTTCGTTCGAATACCCCGATGGGAAGACGCCATAACCCCCGTTATCGGCATACATCTCTGTGAACCCATGGAACGGGTTCCCATCCTGTTGGAGCGACCTTGATTACAAGCCAGCCCTTCGGCATTCCCATCACCGGACGTCCCTAGTGATTCTTCACCTTTCTCACAACTCTACGAGGAGAAGTAGAAGGGCGCTAATCCTCAAACATGATCAAATCCTCCTAGGCCCGTTATTTTCGGTAAGCGAGTCGCCAAATGACGATCATGATAGGTCATATATCCAGTGATTCAAATTTCATTCGATGCAAGATTCGACGATATTGCAGTAACTGCAAGTGATGTGCTTACTCAGTTGTTGTACAGGTCATTACTGTATCGGACCCCAGAACATGTCGTTCACAGAGACGGGGGAGGGGGTAGGGAAGAAATTAGGGTGCGTTCGGGAACCTTGTCACGCTGCGAGATACCAGCCAAAAGTTTTTCTCGGTGAAATGTTGCCGCGTGTGAGAAAAAGTGCCGTTCGGGAACCGTTTCAACTTGCCTGAGATTGTATCTGGGTGAAAAAACGCCAGCCAAATTGAAATCGAGGTCTGACCCTCGATTTCACTGAGATAGAGTTTTCTGTGACGCCGCGTGATGACTGCGTGACCGTTGTGTAATCGCGAACAGACAAGCACGTGAACTCACGTGCGGCAATATGTACATGATATCTCGATCCATAGCAGTTATGTCATCAGCCGTGCATACGCATACGGAAGCTTGCAAACGATTTCTGCACGATAATACGATACAATCTATTTCTACTACACAGAATGTCCTTTGCACAACATTATTGTAGACAATAAACGTGCTTATTTCTTTCATTTTCCCCCATGTCTGATTACAGGGCTTTGCAATAACGTTCGAGCTGCTTTTGGAGGTAACAAGTGCATGTGTCAGGGTGATCGATGTCCAAGTAAACGCTTCCGACCTCAGGATTGAGCGTGAGTATTATCATTACATCGCCAAAGTCGTCCTTTGAGAGGAACTCATCCTGCTGGATTGCTTTGATTGCCGAAGAGCGCTTGTCTGATGGAAGCGCGACAGATGTAGGCGGATCGGAAGGTTCTGGTTTGATCATATTGCTGAGGGCGCCGACCATTTCTGACATCATGTTTGCTACATCTTGGATTCCTTGGGCTGCCGATATGCGTCTTACTTTGTGTCTCTCATTTGCTGTTGATGCGACGCACTTGTGGGATGGTTTTCCCTCTGTCATCTCCTCATCCTAATGTACATTAGATATAGTTGGATCGATAATAAGATGTGCTTACAGTGTCATCGGTCTGGTCCCCCTTATCTGCGTGGGCCTGATCTTTATTTTGTGCTTTGGTTATATCATCCTACAGAATTATAGATAGTGAGATCTCATTGAAGACAAAGTACATACTGAATCGCTGTCTGAGTACAGCTTCTCTTGGCTGATCAATTCCGCAAGGAGGATGGGGTCGATTGGGATGGAGGATGTTCCACATTCCGTCTCAGGTATCTGTGAAGGTGTATCTATCTTCTTCGGTTTGAAAAGCCTTTCTCCTGCTGCGCGCGATCCATCTACAAGATCTGCCATCTCATCATACAATGGGAAGGGCTTTGTGCGCCAAAGCTTGGCCTTAGGGTGGCTCTATGAATATATGCGTCATAAATGCGCATTAAGAGCTTGTCTAATAAGGATTGATCTCTCACCTTGAGATACTTCTCCCAGACATCGTCTTTGACCCTGGGGAGATTTTTTTTATGATTCCACCCCCACCCAGATTGATTGCGTATGTCTTTGACTATGTCATATTCCTGTTTGAGCTGCATATATTGTGTGAGTGCCTAGATATCGGAGAAACACTACACTTACTCACTGCCATCTACTTTTGATAGATGAGATATCCTTGTGTGCACCACCTGATTGCTTTTCTGAGCCAGTTAAAGCAGCTTTGCATGCGACCCAGGCTACTTTCTTGGGGTTGTTATCGCCCCAGTTGCCCTTGCTCCTCTCCTGAAATAAGGTGAAGACAAGGGTCACCTCGTCTTCACTGGACCACTTAGCCTTTGTTGCTTCCTTACTTTCCTTTTTGTCTTCGTTCATTGTGAAGGAGGGATAGTGATTCACAAGTGGGTGAGGATGCGTGATTAGGGAATGGCACGGGTAACCCATGGGTATTTTTGAGCGTACCCGTACCCGTACCTGCGTCAACCCGCACCTGTAACCCACAGGTTATAGCCGAGGGGTCTGAGGGGTACAGTAACCCGCTGGCATCACACACCATCAGCTCCTGCACCTAAGAAGACCTGCAATTGCAGGTTCCTTTGAGTACAGGAGCTAGTGATATGATGATGCCATGGTAGCTTTTGTGTGTACATTTGCGTTGGCAGTGGCGTTCGCATTTTCATTGGCATTTGAGTTTGGGGCTTGCTTGCATTTGCGGCGGCGTTCGCGGTCTTGTTGATGTTTGGGTTTGCGATTCGTTTGTGCTGGCAGCGTTCGAGTTTGCGTTCGGGTTTGCGGCGGTGTTCGGGTTTGTGTTGGCCTTGTTGCCGTTCGGGTTTGCGATTCGTTTGTGTCGGTGGCGTTCGAGTTTGTATTTGCGTTGGCGGCGGCGTTCACATTCGCATTGGCCTCGTAGGCGTTCGGGTTTGCGATTCATTTGCATTGATGGCGTTTGAGTTTGCGTTTGCGTCTGTGTTTGCATCTGCGGTGGTGTTCGCGTTCGTGTTGGCCTCGTTAGCATTCAGGTTTCGATTCATTTGTGTTGGCGGTGTTCGAGTTTGTATTTGCATTTGCAGCGGTGTTCATGTTCGCATAGGCCTCATTGGCGTTCGGCGTTCGGGTTTGCGATTCGTTTGTGTTGGCCTCGTTGGTGTTTGGGTTTGGGTTCGTTTGGGTTTGCGGCATTCGAGTTCGGGTTTGTGTTGGCCTCGTTTGGGTTTCGGTCGGCGTTGCCTTCACGTTTGCGTTGCGTTTGCAGGTTCAGATTTGCAGCGTTTGTGTTGGGCGCTGTTTGCAGCATTGGTTTGGCATTGTTTGCATTTGTGGCGTTCGTATTGACGGCTGCGTTTGCATTATCGTTGGGCCAGGATGCGGTGAGAGAATGGTGTCAAGTTCGAAAAGTGTTCGTCTTCGTGTCTTCGTGTTTGGCTTTATTTGTCCATGAAAAGTGAGGCAAAACGGAGGGAAATGAAGGAAAAGCACATGAGTGCACGCACGAGACCAGTACGTCGGCGACACACCCGACGATGTGAAGGCAAGGAAAGGGGATAAGTAAAGTAAATAAATGTTGGGTTAAGCAGACAAAACAGCAAAGCGATAGTGCGAGCACATTGATGCATGCACATAGTGACGGGTCGCAAGGGTCACGGGTGACGCCAGCGTGACCCGTACCCGTACCTGTGGTTACCCTTACCCCTAACCCCTACGGGTTTCAAAACCCCTGCTCCTCCCTATGCATGATGTATGCAAGTATGCATATATGCACATATCGTATTAACCGGAACGCACGCGCCAGCCAGGCACTGTTACCCCGCATTTTGCATACAGCGCTGTAATTACATCTGCGCATACACAGCGCATCTATACACCCTAAGTGAGCGATACAACAATTGGCTGGTGTATTCTAATCATGCACGAGTCCTCTTTGACTGATAATCTTCCCACATCGCCTGAGCGATTGTATCTCTTCATACGGCAGCTCTTGTCCGTTCCGCTTGAGTGCTGGCGCGCTGCGCTGCACTGATGTTATCATCTGCGTCCGGATCTAATCCAGTAAACTTTTCCTTAAACAGGGGGTCATTGGGCCCATTGATCTTGCTGAAGTTGTGGACAACTGCGAGCGCACATATGATTTGAGCCTGGGTCTCAAGATCGTATTCCTGGGGGAGTGTCAAGATCTTGTAGCGCTTCTTTAGAACGCCAAAGATCCGCTCAACCACATTCTGGAGTTGTGCGTGCCTATAATTGAATAGCTCCTTATAATCTTGAGGCCTGGAGGAATAGATCAGCACACGCGTGATATAAGATAACAAATATATACCTTTCAGATGACTGGCCCCACTCCTTGAGGTGATATCGCACTCCCTGGTATGGTACCATGAGCGCATCACAATTTGGGTATCCTGTGTCGGCCAGATAATAGCAGCCCTCAGGAATCGCAAAGTCGGAACCTTGTGCATTATCAAAAACGCGGCTATCAGCGGCACTACCCTCCCATCCAGGCAGAACATAGGCGAACATCATGTCCATCGTAACCGCAGCGAGGACATTCTGTGAGATGGTAC
>QFEY01001424.1:0-90093 GCA_003316435.1 Russula virescens
ATCGGAGGTAATATACGACTGCGACATGGCCCACACGACCAGCAAACTTATCCACACGATGTCCTGGGTCAGGAAGCTGTGGAGCGCTATGACAAGTGTGAAATCAGCTCGTTTATCCATAAATAGGATCGGCGATATTCAAAAATGCTCACCTCGAACGCGATATACCACTTTCGAAAATTGTTGCAGGGCTGCAAGCGTGCCTAGGAAGACCCACGTGGTAGCCACTATAATGGCGTTTTGGATGATAATAGACGATGAGGCAGAGCGGGCGAAATAGCGATTCCCAATCATGAAACCTGGAGATCCTCTGACCTTCTCTGCGAGTTGAAGTAGTGCCACAGCAGGCGGCACCGGTGACAGTGATAAAAAAAAGCGATGTGCTGTGAGTCCCATGTGGTTAGCACCTTTGCCGCGCCATGACACCCAACCCAACCAGCATTATGGCGCTCACCTGCATAGCGGCGTACAAATCTTAGAATAGGAGGTGCCAAGTCGACCTGGAAGAAAAGCGGAAATAAGTCTGGGCGAGTGTCCTGCAATAGTCCGATATAGTATAATCTGAGCACGGTTGATCAGCTTGACAAAACCCGACCTACCCCAATCACACGATAGAAGCTTACACTAAGGCCAAAATTGTTCCCCCAACCAAATCCAGAGTCGTTGGGACGACTGACCCCCCGTCCTGGGACGTTATTGCCTTTGACATCCCAAATGCCAGGATCATGGCTACGTTAAGCAGACGGTATCCTGTCAACTTGACCCACAGCGGCGGTTGGTGATCCAGCTGGCTTTCTTCACAGGCGTCGTTGTGTCTGTATTCGCAAGTGAGGGTGAGGCACCAAGTGAGTAAGATGGATGTCTGACCTTGAGCCCGATAAAGGGAGCCCAGACAACTCGGATTTAATCTGGTCTGTTATGTCAAAGGACTCCCTCGACATTTCCTGATGCGTATTTGGGTACGATTTGAAGAGGCGCTGGGAGGGTAGTAGGACGTTGAAACCATATGCTATACTGTAGAGATACGGTTGAAATGGCTGGATAGTCAATGCTTGTCTGGTATCAAGGTACTACTGTGTTGCTTTCTGCACAGCCAAGGGCGCTCTCGGTTGACCTATTACGGCATATAGCAAAATGATCCAATGAATGGCGCCAGGTTTGACCAAGGTTTCCTTCCTGGCCATACAGTATAATAGTGATAATGGGAGCCAAAAAGGTATTAAAGCACTTCTAAACTGGGAGCATGAGAACCCTGCGATTCTCGACTTTGGAGTCAGAAGGTAGTTAACCTTGCCATGGCTCAGCTCGAAAGTAGCTTTGCAGTCTACTGGGGTGGTGCGGAATGCCCTGCTATGTATCAGATTGCAACGTTCTGGGCAGTGCACAGTTCTCGGAGGAGGCCTGGATTGGGAGGATATGCAGCCTGCATGGCTGACGGGCCGACTAACCGGGCGTGTTTCGGCCATCGCCGGGCAAGGCATGGGTACCGTGGATGCCTCTCGTTGAGTCTCGCATCCGCGCCAAGATCTGTTTTATTAGGCGACTACAACAACACGCAAAAGAATGCCAGAAGCGACACCAGATGAAAGGTATCACTTGATAACGCGTCGTCTGCAAGAAGTCCTTGGCGGTGATTCTATCAAAGCATTACTCGCCCAGGGAAAGACGCCAAGGTGTTACTGGGGTGTGTGCCCTTCGGGACCGCATATATTCCAAAGCGTGCTAATCGTAAACCAGGGACGGCACCAACTGGAAGGCGTGAGTCAAATGTTTTACATCGATTACTGTGACGACGACTTATTCTGGCTGTGCCCAGCGCACGTCGGATATTTTGTACCATTAACCAAGATCGCAGACTTTCTGAGGGCAGATGTCGAGGTGCGCGTACCGGATAACACTTCCATCAACGTTGCAAAGCTGACTTTTGATTGGACAGGTCAAGATCTTGCTTGCTGGTGGGAATAAGTTGCAGACTTTCATGTTGCAATCCTTGACCCATATTCGTAGACATTCATGCATTCCTTGACAATATGAAGGCCCCTCTCGAGCTGGTCGGACATCGCACCAAATACTACAAATTTATCCTCTTTGCCGTCTTTGAATCGCTCGGCATTCCTACGTCAAGACTCACCTTCGTCGAAGGCTCATCCTATCAGCTCACGAAGGAATATAACCTCGACAACTACCGGTTATGCGCGACCGTGACTGAACATGATGCCAAAAAGGCTGGCGCAGAGGTGGTAAAACAAGTCGAGAGTCCGCTGTTGAGCGGTCTGCTCTATCCCGGTCTACAGGCGCTGGACGAGCAGTACTTGGATGTGGACTTCCAATTTGGTGGCGTTGACCAGGTGCGTGGGCATTATATCTACCTCGCCATAACTTGTCGCCCAAACTTGATGATGGTGGCGGGTGCATGTGTGTAGCGCAAAATTTTCACCTTCGCAGAGCTCTACCTTCCGCGACTTGGCTATGCGAAGCGTGCTCACCTCATGAACGCGATGGTCCCTGGCCTAGCAGGAGGAAAGATGTCTTCTTCAGACCCAGACTCGAAGATAGACTTTCTCGACCCTCCCGACGCTGTGCGGCGCAAGATAAAAAAGGCGTTTTGCGAAGAGGGCAATGTCGCCGATAACGGCGTACTCGCTTTCGTCGGGGCCGTTCTCATCCCCATATCGGAGCTTCGGCTCGAACGCGCAGCAAGCGAGACCAGCAACAGCAGCAACTCTGGTCCTGCTCCCGATGGAGAAGTCGTCAGAGGGGAAGAGCAAAAGTCGTTTGTATCCGAAGGTGCCCCGCTTGGCACAGTATTCAGCATACCCAGGGATGAGAAGCATGGCGGATCGATGCACTTCTCCACGTATGATGCGCTGAGAGAGGCGTTTGAGAGGCGTGACGTGCACCCGAAGGATCTCAAGGGAGCCGTGGCGGACGCGCTCATCAGTCTGCTCGCACCAATCCGCAAGCGGTTCGAGGAAAGCAAGGAGTGGCAGGAGGTCACAGAGCTGGCGTATCCACCTCCGGCGCCCGAAAAGAAGAAGAAAAAGGTGCGTGTATTCAGACTGACGGTGGGAGCTCGTCGACTGAAAGGATTCGGTATAGGAGAAAGTGTATCACCCTCCACCACCGGGAAAGGGAAAGAACGTGAAACCAGACACGACAGATGGAACCACTAATGCGAGCACTGCACCGGGCCAAGCTGACGACCTTCTGCCTACCAGCGTGGCAGAGGCAGGGGCAAGTGCGAACTAAAATGCGAGCGTAGATCATAGATAAGCGGAGCCTTTCAGGTTGTACAAAAGTCCTAACACTGTACACCAATCATACCTTTCACGTTGGGGTATAATATTCGAGTTTAATGTTCAGCCGTGCCATTTGGTGGGGATTGAAGATAAATAGATAGCGCAGGGATAAGGTAAACAGCAATATATGCGAAGTCATTATCCGTGAATATAGAGCAATACTTTATGGTACCCATTATTGGGTTTTCTTGCTTTCTGCTTTCCGCTCTACCTCCTTCTCTGCGGCGAAACCCGCCTCTTCTTCCTCTGCAACCATCTTTTCCTCGATGGCCCTGCGCTGAGTAGCGTCGAGACCTTTCGTAGCGGCACTCATCCGTGCACGGTATGCCCGATACTTGTCATCAGTTCCAAGGAGACGGTCCCACCACCGGAACGAGGTAGAAAAGTTGTTCACGAACGCCATATGGTGGAAGTCGTGGTGCTCGGCGCCTGACCAGAATGGAACAATGTGTTGAAGCGACCAGGGGAAGTCTGTACATGACGAAAGTCAATTTTCGCCATGCAAGACGTTGGAAAGTGAAGACATACCATATCCAGAATGAGCATCAATAGCTTGGAAAAGACGGAGAGTAATCCATATGTAGACGGTAACGATATGTAGGTCTGGCTTGAACCAGCAGTAGAGCAGGGGTCCGAAAATTGTGCCCATGCCGAGGATCATGACTTCAAGAGGGTGGGCATATTCCGCGGCCAGACCGAATGGCGCAGAGTATTTATGGTGGAGCTTGTGAATATGCTTGTAGAGCAAGGGCGTGTGGAGGAGCTGATGAGCTGTAGGAAATATAGGAAAATGTGTGTCAACGAAACAGTTTTAAGAGAGGCAGGGCAGACGTAAAAGAGAGCACGAACCAAAGTAGTGGAACATGTCCTCGAAGAAAAAGAAGAAAGCAAGTTGTGGGAGCATTGTTTGCCAAGGCGAGAAGGGCACCTGCCAAGTACTCATGCCAAAAGCCTCAGCGACGGGGTGAAAGAGGAGTATCTTTATTTGGGAGAGAGACGAGTCGGTTAATAATGTATGGGTCAATGTTAGACCAAACGGTGCGCTTACCGCTGGTCCCTCAACTGTAAAATGGGAAAACAGGACTCCTTTGGTACACTCCCACTGTTCCTGTGGTGTGGGCACCTTTCCCGGTTGTAATTTCCACTTGCGGAAGTATGGGATTGCATCAATAATGATCCAGGGTATGCAGCGACCAAAATAGACGGTCTGCATGGGAGGATGGATGAATATTTCTTCAGAGCGTAAGGGAAGATGAACGCACCTCGTGAAGGATGAAGGAGGCAATGCCAGTCGCAATGATAGGGTTGCCTATCCACAGGTACCATGCCATCCAATGCCTCTCGAACCAGTTGAGTTGGGTATAGTCGACATTTAATGCAGCGTAGAGCTGTGAGGCCGTAGCGTGACCGGAGTCGAGGAAGGTGGCGTTGAATGACATTGTGAGAGGAGAAGGGAGGGAGCGTATGGGGATGAGTAGAAACGAGGGTCGAATTAAAGGCAAAAGGGAATAATGGTAAAATGGTCCGATCGCGAGGCGCGAACGCGTTGTTTTTTTTTAAATTTGTGTGCGTCGTGGTGTGACGACATTTACGGCGTGCTGACGTGTATCTAGTAAACACCACTCTCTCGTGTTGCTCAGCATTTTGCACGTACAGATACAGTACAGACAATATAACGCAAGATAAATTGTGGGGCCATAGAAGTCGACATTTATAAATTTCCCCGAGTTTCGCCGTTCCACCACCCATCGCTCATTGGCCGTTTGTAACACCATTTACCTGCGACAGCGCTGCATCCGCCTTGCGCAGGTCGCCTTCGCTCAGCGACTTGAACGCCCCCCCTCCAGGTGTGCTGGCGCCAGATAGGACTGATGACGCGCGTGAACGCACCTTCATCACTAGTGGGCTACGGTGACGAGTCAACTCCGGCTTGCCAGGCGTATCATCGTGACACTTACAACGGATAACTGTCCTCTTCGTCCTCGTGCCCCTGCGGCCACTGGAACCCCCCACGATAATCGCTAGTGGTGAGCGCTTGCATCTACGGCAATCGTCAGGCACACGGACAACGACGCCAGAAAGATAAATACCTCTTCAGTCAAAGTGCCAATATCCCCTGGTGTCGCGAAACCCGTGGTCCTGAACCTTGGACTCGCCGGCGTGCTAATCGCCAGCTTCTCTGGACCAGACGCAAAGTCAAAGTCATCCTCTGATTCACTATTAGCGTAGAATGCGTCGGGGTACGCGCGGCGAAGCCCCAGCTGCCGGGCTTTGGAATACTCAATGCCCAAGTTCTTCCAATCTAATAGGGGTGAGAGTCGTTCTACGCGGTTTCGTTGGTTGATCCGCTGTCTCCGCGTCTTCATCGTGAAGGAGAAGATGTACTCGGAAAGCTGGTTGACAGATTCTTCTGCTGATTTCATTCGCCTGTCAACGATATAGCAACCTTCATCCTCTGGTCTGTCAATCATGTCTTGCATAAAACAACCAAACCCCGACAGATTCGTTGTTATGGACGGAATACCCATCTAGTTGTGGTCAGCCATACGTGGTATATGAGATCGCGCAAGAAGGGACTAGTACATACAACGGTGCACTCAGCGGGTGTGTAACCCCATGGTTCATAATAACTGGGAAATACCCCGAGGTGGCACCCTCGGACAAATTCCTCATAGTCCATGCCAAGAACCGGATTGTTTGCATTGAGGAAATCAGGGTGGAAGACTATCTTGACGCGATCATACGTTGCGTTGAAGAGCCTCACGCGCCTGATCTGATTCAAAATAGGGTCATTTGGGTCATCTGCCATGTTGTGCGTCGTCACGGCAGGCAGCGAGTTGCGTTTGAGAGCGAATATGCGCCGTTTCAACTGTACTCTATCCTCCTCTGATAGCAGACTTTCTGGAGAGGGCAGCTTTGAAAAGTCGCTTCGATGTTCCGTGAGCGACGACTATAATACTTCAAATGGAAGGAAATCGTACCCATTTGAGCGGACTGCCATGTCAAACAGCCGCGAGCCGATCCTGTTCTGAATTTCTGTTACTGTGTCCTTGAGTTGCTTCGTCACGGCTTGGCCCTTCAGCGAGTCGATGGTATACGAATGGGTCTGGGCTGGCGTGATGATGAATGCGACGATGGTAACCTTCGATTCTGAAGATTGTAACCGGTAATTGAGACGTGCGAGCGCTTCGATGAACATGTCAAGTCCCTTGTTTCTATACTCGTAACGGCCGGCCGAAAACATGTAGAGCGTGTTTTCGAGGTCGAAATCGACATGTCCGTAGAAGTGGCCTCGCACAAACTCGTTGATCTTCTCTTTCGCAGTCGAATGGAGGTTCTGGAACTCGTGCATGGCTTGGAACTTGACAACATTAAGACCATTCGGTAAGACGCCATCGGGCTTGCGCTTCAGGAGATGTTCAGCCTCGTAGGCAGTAATATGAGAGACGGTAGTGAAGACATCTGCGCAATGTGCGGCCGAACGTTCGACGCAATATCGGTGGTAGATACCGCGCTTCCCGGCTTCGTGGTCAACGTCAAAGTACTGCAGATTGTTGTAAAAGTCGACGGAGCCAGCGCACAAGTATCGACCCAAGAGAGTCGCGTGTGTCGTGAATATGGTGGTGACGTCGAGCTGCCGCTTCCGGCAGAGAGAAATGGCCACCCCGGCCTGCCATTCGTGGAAATGCGCAACAATGGCGGTAGAGAGCTGCCGGGAAGCATACTAAGCACGGAGAAGAAAAAAAGTTAGCACGAACTCGGGGAACGAGAGGGAAGCGCACGCACCTCGCCCAAGAACCATGCGACGACGTAGCCGAAAACGATACTCTCGTTGGTCTCGTGGTCGCTGGGCGGTGTTGGGATTCCAGCCAAGTTCCAAAGGTCGCCTTTCCATTCATCCAGGCGGTGATACTGGCTGCCGGTATCGAAGAGGAGAACATGGGGATTTCCGTCGATCAGCCAGCGACCGTAGAGGCATTTGACGCCTTTTACACGCATGGCATCGAGGGTGGTAGCGATGTGGGGATCGGATGGCTCCTCTGCCTCCACCTCCATGGGAGCAGATTTGTACGAGAGGGGTCCAATGAGTGTATACCGGTCACCGAACTCGGAGACGGTGACGGGAACCTTGGACTTAATGACGGTGTAGATACCGCCGACCTTGTTCGCGACCTCCCATGCGGACTCGAAGAGGATGGGGTTTCGAACGTCGCGTTTCTCCTCTGACATTGGAAGATGCTGGCGATTGTGGGGGCGATCTGGAGAAGAAAAAAAAAAAAGAAATGGTATAAATTTCGGTACTAACGTTAGGATTTTGACCTTTGCGTCATAGTTCACACGCACGTTGCGGTCAATTTGCTGTTTTCCCGTCCTGGACACGTCCTCGAGCTCAGCTGAAGATCCTTCCACGCCCGCGGGGAATCTTCAACGGATCCTGCAGCTGTGCAACACGTTCTTATCACTCCACTTTCTCATATCGTTGGCCTCCCAATCGCCCTTTCAGTCATCTATCTCTCTATCTATTACACCCGATCAATCCCGCGCCAGCTACAGGCCCCGTCCTGCCAGCGAATGCGTCACCTTTGGGCCGTATATATCCGCAGTGCGGAACCCTTCGTACATGATCAGAACCCACTTTTTGTTCAGAGACCTCAGATTCTACATTATTATCTTTACCAATCTATGCGAAGCGCACGCAACAATATTTGCGCATTTGATATTTGACATCACTCGGCGATTACCGTGACTCCAGCTAATCATGCCATATGACCAGGCAACTGAAAATTTGTGCATTCATTTTCCCGGCTATGGAGCAGTAAGCAATACGTTATCCCACCAGCTCCCTTTAAAACGGGTCAATCATAAATATCGTAATATCCTTACGTCCGATGCTCGAGCTACCCCTTCCTAAACCTGAGGACAAGTTCATGCGTTGGTCGTGAAAATTTTACACCAGAGAACCATCAAAAATAGAGTGATCGCAACAGCGTGTCAGCGACGCTGACAACCTTGTTCCTTGATCATGACCGCGATAACAGAAGTTGAAGTCGTCCTACAGAGCATCGTTCGGGGGGTATTGAGCCAGGAACCAACTAGAGAATTATTGAACAAGACCAGAGCTATCATCTTGGCAAGGTCGCCGTAACAAAGGTTGAGACAGCCGCGGCAGACATCATAGACCTTATGTAGGTACAGGTAACAGTCGAACGTGGGGTACTTGATTAATTGATTGGTGAACATGGGCATCAGTCGCTTTCGGGGATGTACGGTTATCACCGGGTGCGGTAATTATGCTCTGCTAAGCCTATTCCGGGCTTCTAGATTCTAGATTTAGGGAAGCGCAGTGACGTCATGGTTTGGTACTTGGCCCAGACACTGAACATTGGTGGACACGAATACGCTAATGAAACCCGTGGGCAAAATATCGTGGAGCGAAAAAACGTAATGTAGTATCCCGTGACCTTCCGCTAAATTCGGAGACTATGAATCTTGGCGTTTCTTGCGGTTGCGTTCACCAGCAAGATCCCACTTTCCAAAAAGTAAACTGAAGGACATCATAAACACACAGCCTAAGCAAAAAATGTAGATGGCTTACTCGAACGCGGCCATGATGGTCCACTTGCGGTTGTCGGCTTCTGGGAATGCGAGAGAGCGAGGGCCGTAGAAGACCTCCATGAAATGATAAGTCTTGTGTGGCGAAGGAGCATGATAACGTTCAAGTATGTACCTCATCATCGACCTCGTGCTTCTTTCGGGGCAGGCAATGCATGAACTTCCAGTCGGGCTGCGCGCCTCCCTCGCGGCAGAGTGCTTCTGTTACCTGGTAGCCAGTGAAGTCGCGGACGCGCTGTTCGTACTCTGCCTCTTGCCCCATTGAAATCCTGTTGAAAAGTACAACGTCGCCATCCTGGTGTCAGTCTTGACCCGCACGCACTGCTTCGAGCGGACGTACCAGGTATCTGTTACAACGACGTCGGCGCCCTTAACTGCCTCCCTCGGATCAGTACCCCACCAAATTTTCTCATCGCATTTGAGCTCTTTTACACGATCCCACACAGCTGCCGGTGCCTGGTATGCAGGTTTCGGAGGTGTCGCGACGCGCAGGTTGTGGCCAAGTCGTGGATACGTCACTAACATATCATGCAACACGTTAGCAGAGTCGCCGACGTATGTGATTGTCAACGGTCGAAGTTTTGGAAGTATCGCTGTGCGTCCCTTTGCTGTCGGCCCACACGACACAGAGGAAGGTTCAAAGAGATGAGCATGCTCATGCAAAGTGAGAAGGTCCGCGAGCGTTTGTGTTGGGTGCCAAAGTGAAGATAGTGCATTGAGCACAGGTACCGGGGAGTATTTTGCAAGTTCCTTGGTGCCAAATGGTTGGATGTCACAAAGTAGATATGCGGACATTCTAAATTTTAGGGACCTCACATACCTCAATCTCCGAATGGTCGCCAACTCGAGCAAAAATGCCTTGGCACATTCCACCAATAACACGCGCTGTGTCGCGCGGAGACTCGTTTACGCCCAGCTGTATGTCGTCCCTTCCCAAAAAAAGCGCGCGACCACCAAGCAAGACCGCCGCAGTTTCCGCCGCCACACGTGTGCGAGTGCTACGCTTTGAGAAAAGGAGAGCAATTGACTTGTTGAAGAGGGACTGGGAAGGCATGCGCAGGTGAGGTTGCTTCCCTGAACGGAGCTGGGGCGCGAGCCAAGGTGTTGAAAGTTGCTTGAGGTGGTGTGCATGCGCGACCACACGGTGAATCTGGGGGCCAGATAAATCGGCCAGTGTCATGAGATGCGGTACGACGGCCATGGTGCTTTTAATGTTGCCGAGACGCCAACGTATCAGTGAGGTGAAGGCGGGGAGTAGAATAGTCGATTCGCCAGCAGTTCAAGTGGTTGGCCGGTAACTCCGGGCCGGGAAGCCCTCATTGAGTTTTTGGGTTTGGGTTGGTTTACCTCCGCTTGTATGACCGTCTGTTGCTGTCAGGTAGGTCGTCGTATTGAGGGGGTACTTTATAACATGTCAAGCTGACTAGCTCCTCCTACCCACCCACGTTCTGCTGCCTTCAGGCATACACTCCTCGCATACACAAAGCTGAAACCAGACGGGACGCGGACCTGCTTCTGACCGTTCAACGGCTGATAACATGGCCCTTGGTTTTCGCCGCCGCAATTTGACACGAATTTTTATCCTCATCTCAGCCATCGTTCTCATCCGACTCGCTACCTCTTCCAGCTCACCACCGCCAAGGGCAAAACCCCTCGAAATACAAGGCCACGGGGTTCTTGACTTTGTCCATGGCTCAGAAAACGTTTTAGATGCAAGGCGTCATTCGTTTTTACAGTCACGGGTCGGGAGAGACGAGAGGGAGGATCTCATGAGCGATATTGTTCGCAATGGTGTGGATGATTACTGGGAGCGCTTTCAAAAGCCTTAGTGAGTCATCTCTTGCTGCCTAATTCTTGGGTGATTCAGCTTTGTATAGCATTTTGGGCTCGGACACGGCACAAATGGACACCCAGAGCGTTATGAGCTCCATCGAAACACTTCTGTCACTTCACGGCTGGGTCGCTGCTCATTGTCCCACCCTCATACGACCCTTTGGTCAGAACAGTCACGAACACGTGTTTGACGACCTTCTGAGCAAAAACCATCTTTACTTTGTCGGCATAGTGATACACTCAGCAGATCACTTTCTCGTCGACCAGCTCGCTGTTATTGTCCAACTCGCCAAGCGTTTCGGCCCTTCGCGCGTCTTTGTCTCGATGCTCGATTATGACTCATCAGACTCCACGGCTACTCTTACAGATCTGTCCGAAGCGGTGCTTACATTGCTGGGAATCCCGTTCAGGATCAGAAGAGTCCCTGGTATGACTGAAGATCCCACAGCGGCTTACTATCCTGCGGAGGAGGCTTATATGCGCAACCTTGCCTTGGAACCCCTTAAGGAGCTATACGAACGTCGCAAAATCAAGTTCCACCGTGTCATCTGGTTAAAGGGTTTCACCTGCCCCAATGACATTCTTGAGACCATCAAAGTCAGCGATGCGAACGATGCGGCCATGGTTTGTGGAATGGACTGGGCTGAGCATAATGGTGCCTTCATCTTCTCTGATAGGTATGGGTGCAGTCATGCCTGTGTCTCACGTAGTTCACGACTCATCCATCTTCAGGTGGCGCACTCGTGATATCAACGGTGACCAGTTCCGGCAATCGAAGTCATCATCGAAACCAGATGCCGTCCCTCCACGGGATAGAGTTGGTTCTACTCGCTACTCTCAGCATTTGCCCTTCCAAGTCTTTTGTTGCGAGTCAGGAACTCATGTCGTCGATCCTTCTCAAACCTACTACGAGGGAATCTTGTACCGCTTCGGCACGGATTTCCAGAACGTATCCATGGAGGAGACACCGCCTGAGCGTGCACCAGACGCACCATGTCTAGACAGTAGCCAGGCATGGTTTTGCCGCGACCTCTGGCTCCACAAGGCCCGTAAAGGTGTTCAGGAGATGGATATGAGGAACTCTGTCCCCCGTCGAAAGCGCGCTCTGGGAGATGATGACGAAGTAAAGGGCGGGGGTCCTGTTCACCGATTGCCAAATGACGCCGACCCTGATGCGAATGCAGGCTCCGACTATGATGCGATGCCTGATTCAGATGTGCCGGTCGAGGAGGACGTGACATCACCAACGCGCCTATCGATCCCCAATTCTCTATTTCGGCCTGCTCGGATCCTTGTCAACCCTCGTTGTGTGACGACGTACGCAGGCGTCAGCCATACGCAACTTGCTGTGGATCTTTTTGGTCCCGAGGATGACGATCACGATCTAGGAGCCGCAGGGATGTATGTCTTGGATGATTGGGAAGGTGCACCTGAAAGTTTTGTTTGCCAGGAGCAAAGGTGAGGGTGAGACTACAATCAATGTATCATGCACTCATCGCATCCATGTAGGCAAACTGGTGGCCGGAAGGCTACCAAGACGCAGCGCCGGTTGGCCTATTCTATTCATGAGGATTTACAGAGATATCTTTGATATGCACGGCTAAGGGAAGGGAGGGGTTTTAAGACTGAGTATTGATTAGTGATGTTCGATGGGTTGTTACTCTTATGAGGGTCCTTCAAGCTTCCATTCAATTAGCCCATGATTTGTTCATTATAACACCCATCACAGTAAGTTGTTTTTAGAATGTAGGGTTTACTGCAATGAATAATAGACTAATAATGATGAATCTTGAAATGTCTACCCTGTCAGCTGTGACAGGGATGGTAATGTAGCACCAGAATGACCGAGGGTCATGGTAACGACGGGGAAGTAGAATGTGACCAGGACCACTGCTCCGCGACCCTAACCCGAGGTCAAGAAAGAGAGCTGGAAAGTGGGAACTTTCGGAACTCGCATTGTACACGGCACCACAAACCCAGCAATCTTGCGCATATTTCCTTGGATCTCACAATACTTTGATACAATGGACGCACCGCAGCTCCTCCCAAAAGTCCCCTCATATGTCCGGTTCCGGGTCCTCATTATTGGCAAAGCAAATGCAGGGAAGACCACGATTCTGCAACGAGTTTGCGATACCACCGAGAGTCCAGTGATCTACCGCCGCGATCGATCAGGAATCCACCGCCAGGTACATTCTCGTTTCTAATGGTGCCATGGATCTCATCGACTGGCCAGATTCAACTCGACCCTAAAGTAGAGGTTGGGTCAGCTTATCCTTATCGGCGATGACTGATCGCGAGGATTATGTTTTTACAGCGTGGCGAGCACAGCATTGAGGACGAACTCGTCTTCACGAATCATCATGGATATGTTTTCCATGACTCCCGTGGATTCGAAGCAGGCGATGACAGAGAGCTGAAGATCGTTCAAGAGTTTGTCAGTCGTACATCGCAGGCGAACCGATGGAATGATAGATTGCACGCGATATGGTTGGTTCCTTCGGGTACCTACAGTTGAAAATTCACGAAGTTGTTTCTCAGGTATTGCGTTCCGATGGACAATAATCGGCCTTGGCTAGATTTAAAGCATTTTAACGATATTTGTCTGAATAAGAGTGGTGCGTCCGAACACGACTTTTATGAACTAGGGGTCGAATGAGAGATTTTGTGAAGTTCCTGTTATAGCTGTGTTCACCAAGTATGACCAGTTCAAGCGCGAGATCCAGATGAGATTGGAAGATCAGCGTCGTGACCCGGCGCTCCTCGACGAGGTGGAAAAGACTTTCGAGACACAATATCTAGTTCACCTTAAGGGATCTCCACTATTTGTACGTTTGGAGAGTGAGCATTGTGACGAATCAGCCGACATACACTATTCTAATATCTGTCATACAGGAATGCACAAGAATATAGGGCAATGCGATGACCTTATCGAAATAACCACCAATTCACTCATTGGCAACATGCCTCCATTCATGATCTTGGCTTTGCAGAAAAATGATCTGGAGCTCAACATAATGCAAGCTGTTCAATGGTAACTCACTATTTAAAGTAGGATAACAGAGAAACTCAGTCCTGTTACAGGTTCCAGAATAAATTAACCCAGAGAGATAAAGATACAGAACATATAATTAAGTTATGCATATTGGCATTTCCATCACTCTGGGCAAGTTGTAATCTCAGTTTCTGAATTACATCTTGCTGAAACAAACATTACTAAGTTTTATGTTAGCCAATTGTCTGCAGTTTATTTAATATCTTGTTCTAATATATCTCTCCCTCTGTGCTCTTCAGAGAGTGAGTGCCTCTTGCTCACCTAATCTCTTTTAGTGTCTTAAATTGTTTTCTCCTCTGTGCTCTCCAGTCTGTGAGTGTTCATTGCCCCCTTAGTTTTTTTTTACTAATATAAATTTGCCTTGTTCTTTGCTCTCTCCAGGATGTGTGTGCCTCTTGCCAACTTTTATTTTCTAAAATGTTTAAACTGGTCTCTCTCTGTGCTTTTCAGAAAGTGAGTGTCTCTTTCTCATGTGGTTACTTTTAATGTCTTAGCTTGTCTCTCCTCTGTGCTCTTCAGTTTGTGGGTGCTTTGCCCTCTTGGTTTCTCTTAGTGTTTTAACTTGTCTCTGCCTATGTGCTCCTCAGAGTGTGAGTTTCTATTGCTCTCTTGGTTTTATTTAGAGCCTTAAACTGTCTCTCACTTTATACTCCTTAGGGAGTGAGTGCCTCTTATCTAATTGGTTTCTTTTAGGGTCTTAACTTTGTCTATTCTTCTATGCTCTTCAGTTTGTAAGTGCCTCTTGCCCCCTTGGTTTCTCTTAACATCTTAACTTGTTGCCCCCTCTATTATCTTCAGAAAGTGAGTGCCTCTTGCACACTTGACTTCTTTTAGAGTTTAACTCGTTTCTCTCACTATGCTCTATAGGAAGTAAGTGCCCCTATAAACTTGGTTTCTTTTAGTGTCTTAACCTGCTTTTCCCTCTGCACTCTCTAGGAAGTAAATGCTACTTGCTTATATTGTTTTTTTTAATATCTTAACATATCTCTCTCTATGTATCTCTTAGTTTGTATGTGTGCCTTGCCCACTTGGTTTCTTTTAGTGCTTTAACTTATCACTCTATGCTCTTCAGGAAGTGAGTGCCTCTTTTCCACTTGGTTTTTTTAGTATCTTAATGTGTCTCTCCATTTATGCTTTTCAGTTTGTAATTACCACTTTTCCACTTGAAATTTCTTTAAATTTTTAACTTGTCTCTCTCTCTGTGCTTCTCAGTTTGTTAGTGCCCCTTGCTCACTTAAACTTTTACTGGTATTTCAACTTGTCTTTTTCTTTGTGCTTCACAGGAAGTGGGTGTATCTTGCCCACTTGCCTTATTTTAGTGTCTTAAATTGTCTATCCCTCTGTGCTCTTTAGGAAGTAAGTGCCCTTTATCCATTTAGTTTCTTTTAGTGTCTTAACATATCTTTCCCTCTGTGCTCTTCAGGAAGTGAGTTATCTTTTGCTCTTTTAATTTCTTTTAGTGTTTTAACTTATCTCTCCCCCTGTGTTCTGCAGTTTGTAAATGTCTCTACCCACTTGATTTCTTCAAATATCTTAACTTGTCTTTTCTTTTGTGTTTTTCAGGAAGTAAGTACCACTTAATTACTAATATCTTGACTTGACTCACTCTCTGCTCTTTAGGAAGTGAGTGCCCCTTGCCCTCTTAGTTTTCTTTCTTATCTATTCTCTCTGTGCTCTTCAGAAAGTAAGCCTCTTGCCCAATTATTTTCTTTTAGTGTCTTATATCCTCTATCTCTGTTCTTTAGAAAGTTAGTGCCTCTCTTCCATTTATATCCTTTTAGTGTCTTAACTTATCTTCCTCTCTATGATTTTTAGAGAGTAACTGTCTCTTATTTACTTTATTTCTTTAAGTATTTTAACTTGTCTCTCTCTCTGTGCTCTTTAGTTTGTAAGTGCATCTTTGCACCTTTAGTTTTCTCTAGTAACTTGTCTTTCCCTCTATACTCTTCAGGAAGTGAGTGTGCCCTTTTCACTTAGATTCTTTTAATATTTTAATTTATCTCTCCCTTTATGCTCTTCAGTTTGTATGTGCTTCTGTTTCACTGAGTTTCTGTTAATGTCTAAACTTGCATCTCTCTGTGTACTCTTCAGTTTGTAAGTGCTATAGTTCACTTAATTTCTGTTAGTGTTTTAAACTTATCTCTCCCTCTGCTTTTCAGTTTGTAAGTGCAACTTGCTTATTTGGTTTCTGTTAGTGTTTTAACTTATCTTTATCTCTGCTCTTCAGAAAGTGAGTGTCTCTTACCAATTTGGTTTCTTTAGTATCTTATTTTATCTTACCCTTTGTGCTCTTTAGAATGTGAATGCCTCTTTCCCACTTTATTTCTTTTAGTACCTTAACTTACAGTATCTCTCCCTTTATGCTTTTCAGTTTGTGAGTGCCCTCTGCATTCTTAATTTCTTTTATGTCTTAGCTTATTTCTTCCTCTATGTTTTTAAGGAAGTGAGTGTCTCTTGCCTTTATGATTTCCTTTAATGTCTTAACTTATCTCTTGCTCTGTGCTCTCCAGAAAGTGGGTGTCTCTTTCTTACTTGGTTTCTGGTATCTTAACTTCTCTCTCTCTCTCTCTGTGCTCTCTAGTTTGTAAATATTTCTTGTCTATATGATATCTTTTAGTATCTTAACTCTCTTTCTGCTCTCCAGAAAGTGAGTAGCTTTTGGTCTTTTGCTTTGTTTTAGTGTTCTAACTTATCTGTTCATTTGTGCTCTCCAGAAAGTGCATGCTTCTTGACTACTTTGTTTCTTTTAGCATCTTAACTTCTTTCTCTCTCTGTGCTCTCCAGGAAGTGAGGCTATCTTGCTTATATAGTATCTTAACCTATCTCTCACTCTGTGGTTATTAGGGAGTGAGTTTTCCTTACCCACTGATTTATTTCAGTATCTTAACTTGTCTCTTATATGCTATCTAGTTTGTAAGTGTCCTTTTGCTCATTTAACCTTGGTTAGTATCTTATATGGTCTTTTCCTCTGTGATCTCTAGAATGTGAGTGCCTCTTGCACTTTTGGTTTTTCTATCTTAATCTGTCTCTTACTCTATGCTTCTTAGAGTGTGAGTGCCTCTTGTCTAGCTGGTTTCTTGTAGTGTTTTAACTTATCTTTTCTCTCTCTCTCCAGTTTGTAAGTGCTTGTTGCTCACTTAATTCTTCTAATATTTCAACTTCTCTTCCTTTATACTCTTTTTTAGAGAGTGAGTGCTGCTAGCCTACTTAATTTCTTTTTATTATTTAACTTAACTTTTCCCCCTATGCTTTTCAGTCTGTTAGTGTCTCTTGCCCACTCAATTTCCTATAGTGTTCTAACCTTTCTGATTCTTTGTGCTTTTCAGTTTGTAAGTGCCTCTTGCCCTCTTGGCTTTATTTAGTGTCTTAACTTATCTCTCCCAATATGCTTTCCAGTTTGTGAGTGCCACTTGCTCACTTGGCTTCTTTTACTATACTAAGTCTATTGTTCTCTGAACTCTGCAGAAAGTGAGTGACACTTGCTTACTTAAGTTCTTTTAGTATTTAAATTTATCTCTCTTAATATTCTTTAGGAAGTGAGTGTCTCTTGCTCTTTTAATTTCTTTTAACTTCTCTCTATCTTTTTGTCTTCAGGAAGTGTGTCTCTTGTCCACTTGGCTTCTTTTAGTAACTTAATTAATTTTTCCCTCTGCTCTCTAGAAAGTAAGCGTCTCTTGCTTTCAGTTTCTTTTTATTGTCTTAATGTATCTCTCTCAATGCTTATTAGCAAGTAAGTGCCCCTTATCCACTTGATTTCTTCTAATTTATTAACTTGGTTTTCTCTTTCTCTAGGAAGTAAATATATCTTACTCAATTTCTTTTAATACCTTAACTTATTTTTCTGGCTATGGTTTTCAGAGTGTGAGTGCCCCTTAGTCTCTAAGTTTTTTAACCTATTTCTCACTCTAGGCTTTTCAGTTTGTAAGTGCTCTTTGTTTCTTTTAGTGTCTTAGCTTATCTTTACTTTTATGCTCTTTAGGAAGTGAGTGTCTATAATTGCTTACATGGTTTCTCTTAGTATCTTACTTTGTTTTCCTCTATATGCTCTTTAGAGAGTAAGTAACTTTTCTCTACTTAATTTCTTTACTATTTTAATATCTTTCTCTCTTGTGCTCTTCAGAAAGTAAGTGTCTTTTGCCCCTTTGATATTTTTAATGTTTAGCTTATCTATCCCTATATGATCTCTAGTTTGTAAATGTCTTTTGCTCACTTAATTTCTTTCATATTTTAACTTATCTCTTTCTTTATGCTCTTCAGTCTGTAAGTGTCTTTTATCTATATAATTTCTTTTAAAATCTTACTTTATCTCTCTCACTTTATGCACTTTAGTCTGTATGTGCTTTATTTCTATTTCTATTCTGCTAGTATTTTATCTCTTTCTTTATGCTCTGCAGTTTGTAAGTGCTTTCTTGCTCACTTATTTCTTTTATATCTTAACTTGTTTCTTCCCTTTTGCTTTTCAGGAAGTATGTGTTTCTTTCCCACTTGGCTTCTTTTAGTATATAACTTGTCTCTTTTTCTCTATCTTTTAGTCTGTAAGTGTGTCTTGCCTGCTTGCTTTCTTTAAATGTTTTAACTTCTCTATCTCTGTACCTTTTAGTTTGTAAGTGCCTATTTTCACTTTATTTCATTTAGTTTCTTAACTTGTCTCTTTCTATATGCTCTTTAGAGAGTAAGTGCCTCTTTTTCACTTTATTTCTTAACTTAACTCTTTCTTTTTGCTCCTTAGTTTGTAAGTGCCCCTTATCTGCTTTATTTTTATTAATTTTTAAAGCCTATATTATTTCCCTCCTTTTATTTGCCAGAGTGTAAGTTCTTTTATATTTCTTTTCTCACTTATTTCTTATCTTTTTCTGTCTTAGATATTACTTTCAAAGCTAATATCATTTATCAATAATGTATAATTATAATTTTATATATCTGTTTTCTTTTATTAATATTTCTTCAGCCACCTCTCTCTATATCTAATAAGAATACACATCATACAATGATTGGTATATTTTCTCTATCTTTATCTAAAATTTCTAACATTTTACATAGTGACAATTCTTATCCTTAAGCATGTTTGTTTTAATTATACCTTATTATCTGGACCAAATTTTTTAAAGTCTTTAAATAATGCATATTCTCAGTGCATAGCCTCTGATACTTATAATATAGTTCAAAAGCAGTTCTCTGCATCTTCTAAAGATTATTCTTTTACTTATCTTTCAGAATTTATTCTTAAAAATCATCTTTAGTAAATGCTATATCTTTTAATTTATGCCTTTTTCATCTTTGTATAAGTAAGTCTTAGATTTGTTATAGGATAGAATTTTATACCAAGTAAAATATTAAGAACAGAAAAACAGTTAATGCCATAAAGGTAAGAGCAATAGTATTTATATAAGAATATATATTTAAAAATAGCTATATATCTTATATAGTTTAAGTAGGCAAATAAAATATAAAGGCTATAGGATGTTAGATTATAGATAGATGCATCTTAAACTTATATCACCAACATGTTAAAAATTCCCAGTCTCTGATTCTAAGGGTGCCTTCAACTTTCTACTATCTTGTATTCAGAAGTATAACCCCACCTCCTGCCAGGCCAACATAGGTCCACACCTTTACAGCTTTATCACAGACCCCATCATTTAAAGCCTGCTGGGAAAAAGTAATGCCCCTGCCCTTGCCAGCATAACCTCTCCTACTGCAGATATCTTAAAGATCCACAAATTAATTATTGACATATCTAAGGCCCTCTAAAATATTTAGGGATTAGCATAGGTAACCTATAGGTATCTGTGAGTTAACCTATACTTTAATCTGTAAAAACCCCTATCTGTGAGTCACAGGTTTGGTTAACAGGTCAGGTATATCTTATCTCTAAATATCTATAAAACAATCCTGTCTCAGCTCTCTTCAAGTTCCTGCTCTTTGCTGCCTTCAACATCCTTGAGAGCACCTACTGTCAGTATATCTGAGATCTTAACCAATCTTAACAAACTCCAGAAACCCAAACAAATAAGAGTATAAGTTAATTGTGCTGAAAGGTGGCTGCAAATATGGGTCAGAATCAGCTAACTATAGCTGAATGTTCACTTAACATCAACAGATGTTGCTAACAGAATTATAAGCATTATTTTATGCTGAGAATATTAAAAACCTATCTGGAATGGATAGGTAGTCTGATGCTATATGTAAGAGGATTGGATATATTCTATAATACTTGGACCACCATATAAGGATATTATCCACTACCTTAAGGTTTATGCTAAGGTAGCATTCCAATTCATTGAGGCATTTCTTTAGCACCAGTGCATTTAGTGAGGGGAGAGTGTCAAATATATTGTTGAGCTTTAAAGGTGGTGCCTTTTTTGAAGGTGGTGATAGTTCTGAGTCTACATTATCATTTGTGTTGTGCTGTTTATAAGGCCCTTCAAATTAACACAGAACTCTTCCATATACCACTAGGGGGTGATATGGGTAACCCTTGGGTATAAAATCTCAAACCCTTACCCTTACCCTTACCCTTTATACCCTTACCTATATGGGTAAAGGTATGTACCTATACCTATATTGCTAAGGGTTTGTTAAGGGTATAAGGGTTTTGTTAAGGGTACAAGGGTTTTGCATAAAAGTCAATATATTTAGGCTAAAAGTAAGATAAAAAGTAATAAAAAGTAGGGTGTCTACTATTTATGCCACAAATTAAACTTCTTTATAGATAAAATAAGGCAATTATAGCATTGAACAATCTTGAAATCTAAATTTAATTGATAAAAATCTTTGATATAATGTTCTGTAACTAGGAAAATCATAGAATATTATTATGTAAGCATACCCTTATACCCTTACACCCATATACTCAAGGGTTTACCTATACCTATGTTATACCCTACACACCACCACTGTTACCACCATGTAGTAGGTGTACACTAGACTGAGTAGTTCTTGAAGAAGTAGAGGGGAGAGATCTTGAAGAGGATGGGTTACTGCTTGCTGAAGTGTGTCTCAGTAGCCACCCATAAGGAAAGGAGAAAGAATGCTGCAATAGAGCCTACAAGAGTAGACAGGAGACTCAACTTGCTGTCTAAGGGACAGCAAGACTATGCTTAAATAGGTATATGAAGACACCACTACTACCAGCTGTTACTAAGAGCTTTACCAAGAAACATGGCTAGGCATCTGCACGGGTTGGGGTATCCCATGCGGGTTGCAGGTATGGGTACTGATGGGTGCGGGTATGGGTCTTAAATCTCAAACCTGTAACCCATTGCCTACCTGTCACTAAGTTACTTGCATGCAGAGAATGTAAACACCAATGTTTAATGGTAATTTGTATTGTCACTTAAATACATAGGACAACATAAATAAAGGAACTAAGAACTGGGGGAAACCCAGCTTGATCGAAATAGGACAGTAATGGGAGGGTTTATATACCCCCAGGCATGCACACGGACCATTTGGCTCATGTGTGTAAACTGTCATGTCACTTATGCTTTGTTTACATATGTTTGTACCTGGTTTGTTCAACTCACCACTCGGCTTCGGTACAGCCATGTCACGATGTCCTCTCACTCATAAACACAGATAGTGCACAACGGTATACAACGATGGCACATGGCGGCACATGGCGGCACACAACAATTGCATGCAACGATGGTGCACAGCAACTGCGCACAATGACCATGCGCTAATGACTGCATGCAAATGGCTACAAGCACACAACGACCGTGCACAAACAACTGCAGTTATACACAACAACTGCATGCAAATGACTGCAAGCATGAGCACACATCGCAAACGATTGCAGGCACATAACAACTGCACACAAACAATCCATAGCACACAATGACCGTGTGCAATGATGATGCAACATGACTGCATGCTACGATAGCACACAATAACTCCACACAACAAAGGTGCAACATGATTGCACACAACGGATGGCATGCAATGACCCCATGCATGGACCCTGTGCAACGAAGGTGCACCATGACCATGTGCAATAAAGGCACAACACAACCATGCACACCGGTAATATGCAATGACCATGCACAATGACCATGTGTGAACCCCAAGCACCAACTGCAAGCTGAAATGAAGATAGGCAATGACAGGGGTAACACAGTAGATAATGTATTGTCTTACAATAGAAATATACTTTATTTCAAAAACAGTTGGACTGTGAACCTGTGCAGGAATTAATCCCACCGCTACCTGCCACTACCCATGGTAGATCTACCCACGGGTTGATGGGATTTTACCTGTGCGGGTCAGGGTACGGGACAGGGTTCAGGTACCTGCAGGAGTACCTGTGCCAATGCCTAAACATGGCTAATCAATAAGGTAGTAGTAAGCAATTTGTAACACAACAGTCAGCAGACACAAGGCTATGGTCAGACAGTCTATATGTGTAGCATAAAGGGGGCAAACAACATAATATCATACAAGTAGGGCCAGTTTCCACAACACTTACCTGAGCTCAACTCAGGGCGGGCTGGTGACACTACCCCTCTGCTAGTTCTCTTGCTCCTGCAAGCCACCAAGACCACTGATGTCCTTTTCCCTCCTGAAGGCCACCAGCTTCCTTGTATGGCACCATCCTGAAGGATGTGAGGCTGGGTAAGGGGTGAACCTCCCCTCTAGGTGACTGACCTTCTGTTGAGTGCATATAAAGCAAAGTTGGGACTCACTTTGTTCATGCTGAGTGCTGAGGGAGGTGAGGTCATATTCAAGGGCCTCAATACAATCCCAGACATTGTTGATCTGACTGGTGAGATTGTGGTATCTTTTGATCTCTGCAAGGTGGCCCTAGTCTTGAAGGCCCTCGACTTCAGTGCAGATGTTAGCACAGTGCATGCCTTCACCCATGAGGGCACAGTGAAACCAAGGTGTGAGGGGCTCTGGGGTTTCTTTGGGGCTGTGTTACAGCTCTATGGGCCATTCTGACACTCCAGATGTATACTGTTGTTTACCCACATGTCGGACAGCTCCCTGGATCCAGTCAGTCACAGCTGGTCACCTCAATTCTGGGTTTGTTGCTCCAAAAAACTTGGGATTGAAAGCTATGAATAGCTACCTTCACCCCATATTTAAATTATTTTATTAGCTCTTTGTGTTGAGCATAGGCATTGGGTCCAGGATCATGTCCAGGCTATCTGACATGTGGGTAAACAACAGTATACAGCTGATGGCATGTGATGCCTGCCTCTTTAGGCAAGTAACAATGGTTGGGACTTAGTTATAGCACTAAGAAGGCTCTGGAGCAGTCTAGTGAAGTGCAGAGACATAGTAAGGTGAGAAGTAGAGTGGGGAGTTGCTTTATGATGCTCTCAAGGTGCTACTGGACAGTAGGGCAAGAGAAGAGAGTAGATTGGATACAAAGTCAAGCTTAGAGCTCAACTGCAATGCTACAGAGGCTTATATACAAGAGAGGTCATATAATTGTGCTACTAGGGTTAAGTCAGGTAAGTACTAGTACTAGTAGTATCTTATTCTATTGTAGTGCACTAGTACAGGGAGTCTCAGTCTCATCAGTCATCAGAATATAGTACAGTGGCACAGCAGTCACTTAGCTACAGGATCTGAAGGCAGTTCTGGAGTCATCAGTCAGCAGTAAGCATACAGTAAGAGTCAGTAAAGTATGGTAAGCATAGAGATGGAAAAATAGTTCATAACAGGCTGCAGTCATAAGGGGCATGGAGTTTGACAATGTATGCAGAGTTGTCTTTGTTGTTGTCAGAGTGGAAGACAGATACCTTACTGTTCCCCATCCTCTTGACCCACTTCACTTCCCTAAACCCTCCATTGCCCAGAGGGATGAGGCCACTAACTTGGCCATTGTTCTCCTCATAGCCTGCAGGGGGCTCATTATACTTGCACTGGTAGCTGTGGAGCATGGCCTTGGTGTTGTTGGCATGGTCATGGGAGATCTGCATCTGCCAGTTATACATCTTCTGCCATCTGTTGATCATGTTGGCAAGAGCATGGCACATGGCATGGAGCATGGCCATGTTGATGTCAGAGTTGGTGGTAAGGGTGGTACAAGTGGAGTTGGGAGAGAGATGGCCTATGGCCACAATTTCAGGGTGAAGTGGTGGGCCCTCATGGTTGCAGGTGAGAGAGCTGGGATGGTTGGGCAGAGGTATGGGGATGGGTTAGGGAGAGGCAAGGCTGAGGGCATTGACATTGATGCAAGTGAGAGGATCATCCTCTATGAGTTCATTGAGGACAATGACCTTGTTGACAGTGATGAGGCTGGTTGGAGAGTTGGGGGCTGTAATGGCAGGAGACTCATTGGAAGCATTGATGGAGGTGTCAGACATCCTGAGAAGTTGTTGAGATTGGAGATGATAGAGGTGGTAGAGCATATTGATGATGTTTTGAGATAAGTGGAGCACTGTGAGGAAATCCAGGATGAATCTTGGGGTGAGGATAGTGATACTCAGTTTGCTTTTATCTCCTCCAGTGGGTGGCATCTATGATAAGCCTTTAGTAAGTCTAGGGCACTTAGATTACCAACTGGTTCCCAAGTATTGTCACTTTCAGGATACCCTTTCCACTTGACTAAGTATTGGAGCTGCCTAGATCATCCATGATGTTGGTAATTTCTAATCTGCTCCACTTCATATTGTTCTTCACCCTCAATTAGTTCTGGTGGTGGTTGGATAAAGTTAGGTCTGTGTTGGGCTGTTTCATGATAGGGTGATAAGAGTGATGTATGAAACACATCATGAATAAGCTATCCCAGAGGTAGTTTGAGCCAATAAGCAACTGGGGAAATAACTTCCTTGATTTTAAAGGGGCCATAGCATTTTGGGGCTAGTTTGCTGGATTGGTAAGGCATCTGGAGGTTTTTCCCTTTTAACTATACTTGATCAGCCAGCTTGTATTGGGGCATGATCTGCTGAGGTGAGCAAGCTGCCTCATTGATGGCTTTGGTGGCTTGTCTTTGATATTCCAAGAGTTTCACCAACCTTTGTTCAACAGTGTGGTTGGACATCTGACTCATATAATTAGAGATGAGTCTTGATTTATGACCAAAAAGGATTTGATTGGGCACTAGTTTAATGGTTGCATTTTGTTGATTATTGTGTACTGCAGTTGTGAGGCTTAACCAGTTAGCCCAATTGTTCAACTATATGGATGTGGTTGTTTGGAGATATTGCTCTATCCACTGGTTCTTTCATTTGGTGAGGCTATCGGTTTGAGGGTGGAAGGTGGTGAAAATGTTTTGTGAAATGCCTAATTTGTCACTGCCATGTAGTGCAGTCAACAATAGACTAAGCACAAAGGGATAGTCTGACTGCTAAGTAGTGTTCAAGGTGCACTAGGTCAATAATGAGGATAAGAGAAGCAACTCTGAAGCATTGCTTGCAGCTTGTAGAGTGAAGGGTTACTGCTTGCTGGCAATTCAACCAGTAGCCACCCAAAGTGAATATGGAGAAGAGAAGTATATTGAGACCTGAGAGACAGGAGACTCAACTTGCTGTCTTAGGGACAGCAAGGTAGGGTTTATATACATCTCAGGGTCCTATCTATGATGTCACAAACATGAGGCCTTTATGAGGCATACAGTAGCACATGAGGGAAACATGAGGTGAAACATAAGGTAAACACATGTCAAAACACATATAAACTGTGAGGCAATCCACTTCTACTCCATTTAGGCCAGTTCCAGAACTTACACTGGTACATTGGTAGACCTGATCCCAGAGGCTGGTAACATCACCCTTCCACTAGTCTTCAAGCCCCTGCAAGACATGACACCCCACCTTCCTAAGATTCCTATTCTTCCATCCCAATTGATGCATGTTGGGATATAGGGAGAAGCAACCCTCTATGTGGCCAACCTGCTGTTGGAGATGCAAGCTGATAAGACAACTCTCACATACATTGCAGGCCTTGCATATGCTTTTGAGGTTGAGTTGCAAGAGTTCAATTTTGTCCTGCAGGGTGATGATATCAAGGTGAAGGGTGTGGTAGTGGACAATCTCTGCTGTGTAGCCCCAGTTGAAGAGGGCATCTGTTTTGTTGCATAGGGTGATGAAGTTAGTGGGGGATCCAGTGAGCATGCATTGGAACCAAGGTGCAATTGGCTCAGTGGGGTTATCTTCATTGCAGTTGTAAGGGGCTGTGATGTCACACACATAGGGATCTTTATTGGCACTCTGTCCCTGGAAGTACACAGCCACCCTTCCATCCTCCAGCATTTTGACCCATCTAGCCTTCCTGAAGACCCTGTTGCCAGCTGGGATGCAGATGCTGTTGCAAGCAGAGTTCCTGATAGCCATTTCAAAGCCATCTGGGGGCATGTGATATCCCTTGTTATGGTCTGCCAGTTTAGCCTTGGCAGCCTCTGCTTGCTCTGTGAAAACATGGATGCAGGCATTGTAAGTGAGTTGATGGGCATTGACAGTGTTGGCAAGGGTGGTGCACATGGCATGGAAAACTGGGGCAGGGAATTTGAAGCCAGCAGCCAGGGCATTTTGAGTGGTGGATGGGGAAAGATGTCCCATGGTGATGGCATTGGGGTCAAGTTGTGGGCCCTCCTGAGGGTTACAGAGTTGGTGAATGGTGAGGGGCATGAGGGATGGGGGAGGAATGGGGAGTGGCAAGTTGGACATTGGTGACTTGTTGTCCATGGGGGACTTGTTGTGATCAGACATGATGTGTGGTAGGATCTGGAATAAGATATTGAGGATGGTGAGGGATTTATTTGGGTCAACATCCAGGGTGACCTAGTGAGTGTGGTAGGAGCAGGTTTTAAAGGGGCACTTGGAGTCAGGGAGAAGGCAGTGGTTGATGGTAAGATAGACTTTGTAGGGAGAGGTGTTGTGTGGGAAGATGACGAAGTATGGGAGGATAGATGCAGAGTGATTGTCAAGAGGTTTGGGATTGGACTCCAGTTTTTAGTAGTGATAGGGGCAGGGGGAGATGTGGCAGAAGCAGGAGTGTTGGGAGGCATGTGACAGGGGAACCTTGTTAAGGTAGTGGAAGATGAAATGGTGGAGAGGTTGGTTGGGTTGGAATTGGAAGTATTTCTTTGGGTTATAGGAAAGTTTGTGTTCTGGGAATGGGGGATGAGGAGTGATTGGAGCCAGTGTGGATTGCTAATGTTTGAGGGGTAGAGATTGAGGGTTTTTATAGGTGGCAGGGGGTGTCTTTGGTGGTAGGCTTTAACAATTTGGGGTGCATGCACTTGGTTGGTTGGTTCCCACATGTTGTCACTTTTGGGGTAGCTGACCCATTTGATGAGATATTGAAGGATTCTGGAATGTCTATGATGTCTATGGCTTCTTATCTGCTCCACTTCATATTCTTCTTCCCCATTGATGAGGTCAGGTGGTGGATGGGAGAAGTTGGGGCCATGGGTGGTTGTTTTGTGATAGGGCAATAATAAGGAGATGTGGAACATGTTGTGGATGTTCCAGGTCAGGGGTATGTTGAGCTGGTATGCCACTGGGGATATCTGGGTGGCAATCTTGAATGGTCCATACCATTTGGGAAGGAGTTTGGTTTTCTGATGGGGGAATTTGAGGTTCTTCCTGTCTAGCCATACCTGATCTCTGGGGTTATACTGGGCTGGTGGGTTTGATGATCCTTCTGCAACATGTTTGAGGGTTGTGATGGCTTGTTCCTGGTAGGCTCTGAGTCTGGCCATGTGTTTCTCAACTGTTTCATTATTTGATGGGGGCATTGACAGGGGAAGTAGGGTGATCTCATGACTGAAGAGGATTTGATTAGGTGATAGTCCAGTGGTTGTGTACTGCTGATACAAGGGATAGCCATTTGGTTCAGTGTTTCAGATGTGAGGATGTTATAAGTCAGAGGTATTGTTCTACCCATTGGTTCTTTCATTCTGAGAGGCCATCAGTTTGAGGGTGGAATGCTGTTGACACATTTTGATTGGTTCCCAGTAACTTGGCTAATGCATGGCTGAAGTGGGAGGTGAAATGAGGGTCTCTGTCACTAATGACTTTGCTGGGGATTCCAAACCACCTATAGATGTTATCCATATAAAGTTGTGTGATTCCTGGGCCAGTGATGGTAGTAGAGCATGGGAGGAAGATGGCAGCTCTAGAGCATTCATGGTTGACAATGGTTAAGATGGCATCTTTTCCTTGATGTGGCAGTAGTCTGGTGATGAGGTCCATGGCCACATGTTGAAAGGGCCATGTTCCTTCTTCTGCTCCAATGTGATAGAGTGGTGTTTTGGTTTTATGTGTTTGGATTTTGTTTTGCTGGCACATGGCACATCCTTTAATGTAGTTGGCAATTCAGTTCTTCATCCTGGTCCAGTGGTACTTCTCCTGTGTGTCTGAGTGTTTTGTCTCATCCAGGGTGCCTGGCTGTAGGGTGGTTATGGTACAGGATCATTAGGAAATGTTTGAGCAACTTGTTATCTTCAGGGATAGGGATGGTGGTTATTGGTTTGGTGGATGTGGTCCTGCAGCATTTAGGAGGGATAACTACAATTCCTTGATTGTTGTTAGTGCCTTGATCCATGCCTGGGGGTTGGGATAGTGCATCTGCTACTTCATTGTCCTTGCCAGGGATGTGTTTGATAATGTAGTTGTATTCTTGGAGGTCTGCATGCCATCTAGCTGTATGTCTGTTCAGGTTGCAAGGGGACTTCCAGTACTGTAGATTAGCATGGTCAGTGCAGATTATGAAGGGTTCTTGTGTCTATTCTAAGTATGGTCTCCAGTGTGCAAGAGCTTTTATAACTGCCAGGAGTTCCCTTTTGTAGATGTTGTAGTTTCTTTCCATTAGTGTGAAAGTAGCCAAGTAATATGCAATGGGGTGTAGGATGGGTTTTTGGTGTTTTTGGAGTGCAGGTGTGTCATTGTCACCCTTCTGTGAGAGTATAGCTCCCATGCCATATACCAATGCATTGTATTGAAGTACAAATTGTTTTTCAAAGTTTGGTTGTGCAAGAACTGGGTTCATGCATATCCTGGTTTTAAGTTCTTCAAATGCTATTATCTGTGGGTTGTCCCATGTCCAGGTTGCTGCTTTCTTTGTTAGGTCCAATAGTGGTCATGTGATTTTTGAGTAGTTGGGGATGAAATACTGATAGTAGCCTGTGAATCCTAGGAATTTGCATACTTCTGTTGGCATTGTAGGTGCTGGGTAGTCTGCAATGCCCTGTAGTTTCTTGGGATCCATTTTAACTGTTCTGCCTCCTACAACCACTCCCAGGTAATCGACTTCCTTCTGCTTGAATGAGCATTTTTCTGGTTTGAGGTATAGGTTGTTTTCTTTAAGTTTCAATAGGATGTGGTGTATGTAGTTGTAGTGCCATTTAATGTGTTCTTCTTCTGTTTCATTGTCCCTTTGTTTGGTGTGAATCAGGATGTTGTCTATGTATACTGAGAGCTATTGTTGTGTAATCTCTGGTCTAAAGATGATGTTCATCATCCTTTGGAAGGTTGCTGGGGAATTGGTAAGGCCAAAGAACATAACTGTGGGTTCAAATAATCCTTGGGGCATGAGGAATGCCACTTTCCATTCATTGCCTTCCTTAATCCTGATGTTGTTGTAGCCCCATCTGATGTCAAACTTGGTGAATAGGGTGCATCTGCTGAGTCAGTTGATGGTTTGGGATATGAGGGGGGATATGGTGCAGTCTTTGACAGTCCATTTGTTCATGGGTTGGTAGTCTTATACAGGTCTGAGCTTTCCATGTTTCTTCTTTACAAAGAAGAAGTTGGCACAGTAGGGGGAGTCCAATGGTTGTATGGTTCCTTGTTGTAGGTGTTCTGAGAAGAATTTATCTGCTTCTTTGAGTTCTTCTTGGGTGAGGGGTAGGAGTCATCCAGGTAGCATGTTTGGTGCACCAGGAAGTAATTTGATTGTGTGGTCCCATACTGAGTGTTCTGGGAGTCTCTGGGATGCTTCTTTGCTAAATACTTTGCCATGCATGTGGTATTCTTTGTGCTACACCCTGTTTTCTCTTTTGGTACACTCTACTACATTAGGACCTTCTACGGACCATTCCCCTTCTTTCTCCTCACTTCCTTTACCTTCCATACTATTCTGCTGCATTTGGACTGGTCTCTTAGTTTGTAGTATGTTCTCCTCCATTACTTTCTGTTACATTCTCATTGACTGCACTTTGATACTGTGGACTGTGCTTTGATACTATGGACTGTGCTTTGCTATGTACTCTACTGTGATCTGATTCCATTCTGTTCTGCTAGTTTCTAGTTACTTCCATGCCCACATGTATATAAGATGACTCTATTCTGACACCAAGCCTTAAGCTTGGTCTTCTGTGCAATACAGGACTTACCTCATCATTACCCTGTGTGCCCCTCTAAGTTGTTTATCTAAGCTTCATTCCCTCAAGCTTGCCCTCTACTCCTTCAAGTTCACTTAAGTAATCAGCAACACCAGCTGATCCACTCTGAACCAGAAACCTACCTAATCCAGATTTAACATATTGCTCTCATTTAGGGCTCCAGCACCTAAACCTCAATTGATCACTACATGTCTGAACCAGCACCTAACTGGCCTGGACAACCCAAAGACTTGTAAGGGACCTTGGGTCTATAAACATAGCATAAGGTAGCTTGCTACATGAAGGTGGTCAGCACCTGTCTATATATAAACACTCTCAGTGGGGACAACCCATTGTTATGCTTGCAGTCCTATGGTTCTGCACATTGTCACCACCATGTCTTGTAGCACTGTAACATGTGCTGGATAGATGTGTCAGAGTCACCCTATGTACTAATAGAGTGTTGAGCTAAGTCTCTGAAGCGACTTAGAAGGCTTAGAGAGGCAAGGGTTACTGCTCTAGAGTATGTCCTAGAACCCCTTAGATATCAGACTATAGGATAGTCCAAAAGAAGAGACAGGAGAATCAACTTGGCCCATCTAAGGTGCAAGCTGCCTGCCTTATATACATTTCAAGGCATGAGAGCCACCTTCCCAGATGGGCTGGTCAGGTGCTATGGAAACTACTAAAACATCATGGAACATACTACCAAGTATCACCTGGTACAGTACACAGCCATAAGGTATAGACAGAGAACAATAACAACCAATGGCAAAACTACTACTTATCAGAACAATAGGGCTGGTTCCCACTCGCTAACAGGGGCTAGACCCCAGGCTGGTTACACATGTTGCCCTAAGCTGATTAGTTAGGTCTTAGGCTAGACTAGTATGCAATCTAGTTATGCAGTAGGAGGAACTCCCTGCACCCACTCTAACATACTTGAGCACACTCTAAGGTAACTGAGCATGAAGGCGACATGCATCATCTATATACAACAGCAACCCCAACCAAGAATGAACCCTCTTGGTTGAACATGCTTTAGTCTGAGTGTGACACTTTGGGGACCTTTCTAGGTTGGGGTTATTGGCCATGGCATTGAATGTGATGCATCCAATGTAGTACTGATTGCAGTGGACAGGTCATGGGACATTGTGGGAGCAGGGGATAAAGCATGCTTTCATGTGGTTGATGGCTTGGGCAATGATAGGTAATTGTGTGTAGTTGATCCATCCTCCTTTCCAGTCAATTTTGGGTTGGAATGCTGTGAACCAGAGGTAGCCAAAGATGGCCTTATATTCTCCAAAGTTGCATTAGGAAGAATTGCATGTTGACCTTTTGAGTTCCCATCTGGATGGAGGGGTTAGTGTAGTGTGTCAGGGCCAAGGGGGCTGTGGCCTGCAATTCCATGACTGGGGGTTAGGTAGGTAGTCTGTTGTGAGATTGCAATATTTAAAAAGTCAACCCCCCCAAAATTGTAAATTTCAGTTCCGATCTCAGTTGCTATGGCCTACAAAAGGCTGATCATTGCATTAGCAAACAATATAGCTTCAAAAATATCACATATTTGTTACTGGCCTCTGGGATCAGGCCTACCAATGTACCAGTATAAGTTTAGGAACTGGCCTTGTGTTTGCCTCATGTATGATATTAGGGTACTGTTGTGTCTGCCTTGTGTTTGCCTTGCATCTTGTGCATGTTTTCTTGTTACTGATGGCTGTATGCCTCATGGAGGCCTTGTGTTAGTTGTATTAGTCAGCCATCCCAGAGTAGTATATAAGTTATGCCTTGCTGTCCCTAAGACAGCAAGTTGAGTCTCCTGTCTCTCAGGTCTCAATATACTTCTCTTCATCATATACACTGTGGGTAGCTATAGGATCAAATCCTATTTAGCAGGAACCCTTACCAGGCAAAGCCTTAGATGATGCTTCAGAGTCATCTCTCTTGTCCTTATTATCGACCTAGCATGCCTCAAGCACTACTTAGCAGTCAGACTATCCCTTCGTGTCTAGTCTATTGTCAACTGCACCACTTTTTTTTTTTTTTTTTTTTAAATCCAAATTTGTATACTGCAGCGCAAGCTATGTACAGACGCGGTTGTACTCTAACGATAGCCAGCCAATAGTCCAGCGCATTCCTGCTACTCATCACTGCTCTCCTGAGGGTTTCTTATGGCCCAATGGGTCTTACAGCTCATCCGGAGACGGAGTTCGCCTAAGGCAGTTTACGGTAATGGAAGTGGAAGGGGGAAGGGACAAGACCAGCTCGGGGCATGGTAGGGTACGAATGATCGGGTGTGTTATGGTGGAAATATAGAGTTGACAAGGGGAGAAAAAATTTGCAAAAACCCCGGAGGTTAGAGTTGGGATCAGGGAATTATGTGTCAGGCCCCCTGCGGCGCTGGTATGCCTTGCAGCGAGCTGCCTGGGCCTCGGCGACCTGGGCCATGTGTTGTTCCCGACTGGGTCTAGGGGTGGTCTGGGTGGTGGTGGAGGGCGGTCCACTACCAGATGGGGTGTTGGGCCCTGTGGACTGGGGGTTGGTGTTGGTGTTGGTGCTGGGGTGGGAGGGCTTCTTTTGGGGCAGGGTGGTCTTCCAGCGCTTGACAGTCACGATGTGCCCGAGGGCAAACATGAGCTTGTGGCGGAGGAGGTTCTGGGCCAGTGAGCCGTCTGGGTCCTCAAAGGAGAAGGAGAGGGAAGAGACTGATCCAGGTTTGTATGTGTCGGGGTTGCGAACCCATGAGGGTTTCTGTGTGATGTTGAGGGTGGCGTAGGTCTGGTTCTCGTGGATGAGGGCTGTGTGCATCTCATCAGAGTTGAGGGCTCCTCATTGTTTGGTAGTGCCGGTGGGCACGGAGTTGATGCAGAGTTTGGACCACTTGACGTTGTGGTGGACTTTGGGGAGGGTTTCAGGGGTGGCCTGGGCCATGGCAGAGAAGGAGGCGTGGATGGCCTTGGAGAGGAGGGGTAGGGCAGTGGTTAGTTGGTGAGCTGTTGTGTTGGCACCACCCCAGATCACCAGGTTGCCTTTTGCGGTCCACCTTGCGGCGGAGACACGGACCTGGGTGTGGCTGGAGCGGTCGTCAACTGCACCATATGGCAGTGACATTAGACTCAACTTTGTTACAATCTGGCACCACAATTTGAAGATAATGGATCCTTCTCCAGGATCTATCTACAACCACATGACATACTCAGTGGAATACCCAACACCAGGGTGTTTCAATTCAATCCAAAAGACGGATCACCACCATTCCTGATCTTCACTGACAGTGCTCAAGGCAAGCTTAACAAATGATCCAAAGCAGTAGTGTTCTATGAGAATGAGTGGAGAAACATCGAGTACTGAGCCACCACAAACAAATTTGAACTAGGATCCCTGAACCCAGACATGCAACAATTTGATATCCAAGAAAACAAAGCAATTGAAGACTTAGCAGCCAAGATGGCCACAACTACCCTCACCTATACCTCCACAGGAGAACAAGACGATATCATCAAAGCCCTAGGAAAAGCCAGACAAGAGAAATGAGGCGAAAAGATTACAAGCAACCTCAACAGGGCCCTAGGCAAACCAGATCCCAATGACCCAAACCCTGGAGGAAACCCAGGAGGATCTGGAGAACCAGGTGGACTGCCAGGAGGCCCTGTACCACCAGGAGAACCAGGAGGACCTGCAGGAGGACCCCCAAATCAAAACATCCTACAACCAATCCCAGTCAACCCAGATGTTAAAGCAATAGGAAGCCTACCCCAATACTTTACCGGCAAAAGGAAACAAGCCAAACAATTTATAGAAGAGGTCAAGGCATACCTCCGTGTCAACTCAGATGTCGCAGGATTTAACTCCCCTATCAAGAAAGTCACATTCACTCTCACCCTCATCAAAGAAGACAAGGTCACATCATGGGCACACCAAATGGGCGATTGGCTTGATACACTTGACCCCATCACAGACAATATCCCACTTGTATGGATTTTGTTTGTACAGCACTTCTTTTGTTTGTACAGCACTTCTTTGAGCATTTCCAAGATACAACCAAACTAGAACAAGCCAGAAATCAAATAGAAGACCTCAAGATGGATGGACTTGCCATTAATAAATACACCAGCCAGTTCGAAGACCTAGTCATCAAAGCAGAATATGACCTCAACCACTCAGAAACCTGCTACAAGTTCATTAAGAACCTACCACAGTTCATGCTACTCAAAATGGCAGACCCCTCACTCCCCAATAACTACCACAACCTAAAGACCAAACTGGAAAGTATTATACAGTCGCAAGTAACAGTCCAAGGAATTCTACAACAAGTCATAGAAAAAGCACCTTTCCCAGATAACAACAACTGCCCCCATCACCAGAACAATAACTGGCAAGGAAATAACCAACAATGCCCCCCTCAAAGGAACTGGCAAGCACTGCAAGCTCAAGGAAGCTTCAACACATCTAACACCCCTAACTGGATGAACAACAGACCAGTCCCCATGGATCTCAGCAGAGGACATGCACCTAACAACTCAGGGTGGTGCTGTCCCCAAGGACAGGAACAATGACAATAGGGCCCACCACACCAGGGACCAAGGGCAAATGTCGCACAGACCCCCAACACCAACAACACATGCTTCAACTGTGGAAAAATAGGGCACTTTGCACACAACTGCCCACAATGATGTGCACAATGCCCCCAAATCAATGCAAACTTGGTCGAATTTGATGGATTCCAAGATGATCCAGAACAACAGCACTACCAACAACAACAAGAAGATGCACCTACCTGCGTAGCACACATCCATACCAAATTAGAATCCCTTTCCCAGGAGGAGAGAAATGAAATGGCCCAACAGATGGGCATAGCTGAGGATTTTTCCAGTGTCTGATTAGGTTGGCACTAATTAGATGAAGTACAAGTTATACAGAATTGGACCCCATATACATATCTGCTCGAAAATCGATGACCATTTGTGCCTTTGTCCATTCTGTATCAAAAAGAGTCGAGGTGGTAGCCCTAGTAGATTCTGGCACCACAGAAAACTTCATGAACCTCAAATATGCCAAATGGCTACAGCTCCCCATTAAACAACTTGAAAACCCCAGACCACTGTTCAACGTTGACAGAACAGAAAACAAAAATGGAGCCCTCACCCACTACACTGATCTCTCCATCCAAATGAGAACACAGAAAACCAATATGTGGTTCTTCCTAATGCAACTAGGGGAACATAAAGCCATCTTCAGCTACCCATGGTTCGCAGCCTTCTAACCAAAGATAGACTGGAAATGAGGCTGGATTGACTACACACAACTGCCCATCATTGCACGAGCCATCAACCATGCAAAGGCTTGCTTCGTCCCACACACCTGTAACATCCCATGACCCGTCCATCACAACCAATACTACATTGGTCGTGTTACATTTAATACCACTGCCACAAACCCCAACCTTGAAAAAGTTCCCAAAGAATACCACATGCACGGCAAGGTATTCAGTGAAGAAGCCTCCCAAAGATTACTGGAGCACTCAGTATGGGACCATGCAATTGAACTACTTCCCAGTGCCCCCAATACTCTGCCAGGATGACTACTACCCCTTACTCAGGAAGAACTCAGAGAAGCAGACAAATTCTTCTCAGAGCACCTACAATGTGGCTCCATATGACCATTGGATTCCCCCTATTGCACCAACTTCTTCTTTGTAAAGAAGAAAGATGGAAAACTTCGACCAGTACAAGATTACCAGCTGGTAAATAAGTGGACTGTCAAAGACTGCACCATATTGCCCCTTATATCCCAGACCATCAATCACCTCAGTGGATGCACATTGTTCACCAAATTTGACATCCAATGGGGTTACAACAACATTAGAATTAAAGAAGGCGATGAATGGAAAGCAGCCTTCCTCACCCCCCAAGGTGTTATGAACGCCCAACTTTTTTCTTTTCTCCTCTATCTCGTCTTGCTTGTACTTGTGATGCACCGCTTACTTTACCCAGTCGAACTGGCTGTTATGTATTACCCCTCCATTCCCCCTTATGACTCATGTTAACAGCCTCACTTCTGATAACTCATCCCTGACTCACCCTACTTACACGCAGCCACTTCTGATTCCATCTTGTTCCTTGTGATTCCATCTGACTCCCTTGATGTCTTGGCTTGATTGATGTGGCTGTTGTATGTACTATTATTAGGATATGACTCCTTCGTACAGCCTCATCTAGTTAGGTATATAAGAGCACCCTAGGTAGCTTGTAACCCTAGACCTGTCTTAGTTACCTTCCTGCAACTCAGTCGTCATATCCACTCCTCTCTCCCAGTTCTAAAGCTTAGAGGCACCCTTCCTTGAAGGCCCCTCTTCTTCTATACTAGTGCACTCGTCGTTGCACTAAGTGAGTTGGCCTTGCGCCAATAGACTTAGGTCTACAACTCGTCTACTAGCACTATCCAAGACAGGGGATAGTAGCTTGCCGTCAGCATGGGCCAGTTCCTTCATTGTTAAAGGCAATGCCGTTGGGCTTACCTGAGTGACATACCTTTTGAGGTAGTGCCAGGGACATCACCACAGTTGTCACCATCTACCTCCATTACACGCCTAGAACCTCCCCTCTTAGGGATGCTACTCGTCAACAAGAAGTCGTCTTGTTTGGGGTTCTCATCTAAGCAAGACTCCTTCTTGCCACCAGCTATCATCCCTATCACTGTCAGTCATGCCCACGTGCACCAAACAGCTCAGGTCGAGCACAGAAGCCCACAGGAGCTTTACACAAGGACTATTTGAGCCAATGGTCATGTTCTTCGGCCTCACCAACTCCCTGGCAACATTCCAAAGGATGATGAATATCATCTTCAGACCAGAAATAGTGCAACAATGGCTCTCGGTATACATGGACAATATTCTCACTCACACCAAACAACAGGACAATGAAACAGAGGAAGAACATGTTAAACAGCATCACAACTATATACACCACATCCTATCCAAACTTGAAGAAAATGACCTATACCTCAAACCCGAAAAATGCTCCTTTGAACAAAAAGAAGTCAACTACCTAGGAGTAGTTGTAGGAGGCAGAATGGTCAAAATGGACCCAAAGAAACTACAAGGTGTCACAGACTACCCACCACTGATGACCCCCACAGAAGTACGCAAATTCCTAGGATTTACAGGTTACTATTGGTACTTTATCCCCAACTATTCAAAAATCACACAACTGCTACTAGACCTGACAAAGAAAGCAACAACCTAGACATGGGACAGCCCACAAATAATGGCATTTGAAGAACTTAAAACCAGGATGTGCATGAACCCTGTACTAGCACAACCCAACTTTAAAAAACAATTCATACTTCAATGTGACACATTGGTGTATGGCATGGGAGCCATACTCTTGCAAAGGGGTGACAATGACACACCTGCACTCCAAAAATGCCAAAAACCCATCCTACACCCTATTGCATACTACTCAGCCACATTCACACCAACAGAAAGAAACTATGACATCTACAAACGAGAGCTCCTAGTGGTTATGAAAGCCCTCACACACTGGAGACCATACCTGTTAAGGCTGTAGCGGGCCTTGGACTGGAGAGCTTGCTGGAGCGAGGTCAAGCGGACCCTAGTAAGCTATCAGAGGGAGAAGAGGGAGTATACATGCTCGCTCTTCGATCTCTGAGAACACAACTTCATGTAGAGGAATAGATACAAGGATGTATCAATTCACAACTTCTGAAGTCTGTGCACTAATGATCAGAATTGACACGAGTGATGAATACCCGAATCAAAGTCCAATCAGTTGAGTAGCTAGTAACGTGCTTGCTTAATGCTCAAGCTTAAGCGGTATACACCTGTGCCTTTAAGCAGGTAGACTAGGTAGAGTCTTGAAGGAGTGAAGCTAGACGAGCGACTGAAAGACTCTGCACACGAGGAACAAGAGGAGAAGGGATAACACGGATGGTGATACCTTATCCTCTTGATGCATGGAGTGAAGAAGCTACAAGTTGAGAATTAAGTCGAGCTTAGGGCTCAATTCTGTACTGGGGTCTTCTTAAATACAGGAAGGATCGTAATACTATGAGTACCGATCCTAGGGTCTGGAACAATGATGGGACACTGCCCACAAGTACAGTATACATCAGGGATGAGTCAGGTCGAGTCATAGACACAGCAAATAGTACAAGGATCCTCAGGCGATCCAGGGAGCCTCATAGGGATGTACCAATTTGTACAGTACCTCGAATGGATCAGAATGCGTATAGTAAAATTTTCATATAGGCTGTCCTTCAGAACATACCAAGAGTCTGTCTGTGACAATACCTCAGATGGATGCAAGAACCCTTCATCATTCATACAGACCATGCAAACTTGCAATATTGGAAATCCCCTTGTAACCTAAACAGACGAACAGCCAGATGGCATGCAGACCTACAGAAATATGACTACATCATTGAACACATTCCCAGCAAAGACAATAAAGCAGCCAACATGTTATCCCAACCACCTGGCACCAACCAAGGCACCAATGATAACTAAGGCATCACCATTATTCCCCCAGAACACTGCAGAGCTGCATCCATATCACCAACAAACACCATCCCCATCCCCAAAGATGATGAATCACTCAAATGCTTCCTGATGATCCTCTACCACGACCACCCAACAGCCAGACACCCAGGATGTGATGAAACACTCAGATGCACTCAAGAAAAATACCATTGGACTGGAATGAGAGAATGGATCACCGAATACGTCAAAGGATGTGCCATGTGCCAGCAAAACAAGATACAAACTGTCACAGACAGACTCTTGGTATGTTCTCAAGGACAAGCACCTGTGAAAAATTTACTATACGCATCCTGACCCATTCTGATCTCTGTACAAGTATGGTATGTCCCCCTTTGGATATCTGGATCGCCTGAGGATCCCTATACTATAGGCTGTGTCTGTTGACTCATTCTGACTCGTCCCTGATGTGTACTGTACTTGTGGGCAGTGTCCCAGCGTTGTGCCAGATCCTAGGATCGATACTAGTAGTATTACAATCCTCCTGTATTTAAGGAAGCATTGGTACGAAGTTGAGCCCTAAGCTCAACTTAATTCTCAACTTGCAGCTTCTTCACACCATCTGCTTAGAGGATAAGGGATTGCCATACATTCTATCCCATCTCCTCTCATCAATTGTGTGCAGAGTCTTTCAGTTGCTCGTCTAGCTTCACTCCCTCAAGACTCTACCTAGTCTACCTGCTTAAAGGCGCAGGTATATACCGCTTAAGCTTGAGTGTTAAGCAAGCACGTCCTTAGCTACACTACTGCAAGGGAATTGAGCCATCCTCTTACACGTCTCATTCCTCTGCATTTGTGTATACAAGCTACACTACTTGGAAGGTTTAATTGTCTGTACTCGTTCATATTAAACCTCCCAACTTGTGTCTAGTGCACCAGTGCTGGGTGGATTGTTGATGACATCTACACTCCCCATTGCACTTGTGTCTCAGAGGACGGAGAGCAAGTGTAACTACTTCCTCCCCTACCTCTGATAGCTTGCTAGGTCCGCTTGATCTTGTTCTTGCAAGCTCTCTAGTCCAAGGCCTGCTGTAGCCTTAACACAAACCCATAAAACCAAAACCCCACTATATTGCATCGGAACAGAAGAAGGAACACAACCATTTCAACACATCGCCATGGACCTAATCACAGGACTGCCACCATACCAAGGAAAAGACACCATCCTTACTATTGTTGATCACAGATGCTCTAGAGCAGCCATCTTCCTCCCCTGCTCAACAACAATCACTGGCCCTGGCATCACACAACTATACATGGACAATGTCTACAGATGGTTTGGAATCCCCAGCAAAGTCATCAGCGACAGAGACCCCCACTTTACCTCCCATTTCAGCCGAGCATTAGCTAAGTCCCTGGGGACCAACCAAAACATATCAATGGCATTCCATCCTCAAACCAACAGCTTATCGGAATGAAAGAACCAATGGATTGAACAATACCTCTGCCTTATGACATCCTCACACCCAGAACACTGGACTGAATGGCTATCCCTTGCATCAGCAGTACACAACAACCGGAAAAACACAACCACCAGACTATTACCCAACCAGATCCTCTTCAGACACAAGGTCACCCTACTTCTGCCAACAATGCCACCATCAAATAACAAAACAGTAGAAAAATGCATGACTCACCTCAAGGCCTACCAGGAACAAGCAATTACGACCCTCAAATGCATAGCAGAAGGATCATCTAGCCTACTGGCCCAATATAATCCCAGAGATCGCTAGGGTGTAGCACAGGTAAGGGTCAACCTGTGGTATATGGCCCACAGGTCCGACAGGTACAGGTACGGTGTCGGAAATGTGCTACCTGTGGCACACCGTACCCGTTTTGGCGGTGTCACGGGTATTGACGCTGTCTCATGTTAATTATGTTCTTCTGCTCTCAAGTAAAATTCACGGCTTTCAACTCACACCAGAACTAAATCAAACATATTTTCTATGTTGCAGATGGTAAACTAACTACATTTAATACTGTATTCGTGTGCCCCGCCGTTGCACCATTCATGGTGCCCCGTCATTGTGCTGTGCGTCGCCCCTCGTTGTGCCGTTCATGAGTCGCTTCCTCGTCTTTGCGCCTCGTTCCGTTGTTCGTTCGCTGCGCTGTTTGTTGCGCCGCGCCCCATTGTCGTGCCTTGAGTTGTGCCTCGTCTTTGCACCGTGAGTTGTGTGCATTCGCGGCCTTTGTTGCCTTGTTGCGCTGTTTGCTGCGCCTCGTGTTCGCGTGCTGTCGCGCCTCGTTTTTGTGTCGTCGCGCGCCCCTTTCGTGTGTCGTCGCTCCTCGTTTTCGTGTGCCGTCGTGCCATTGTGCGCCGTTTGTTCTGCCTCATGGGGTTTACTGCGTGTCGTCGGGTCTCATCTTCGTGTCGTTTGTTGCGCGCTATTGTGGTGCCATTCGTAGTGTCCCGTTGTCACACGTGTCACGTCTGAGATGTGTTGAATCACACGAACAAAGCAAGTACAAACACAAGCAAATTGCGCGTCACGGGACACGGCGCGACTGCACACAAGGCCAAATGGTCCGTGCACATGCCCGGGGGTATATAAACCCCCATCAGCACCCCATTTACTCTTTGAGCTGGGCTCGCCCCGGCTCTTTTTTTGTTATATGTAGTTGTAATTTACGGTAATAAATAGTGTATATAAATTAATATAATATTTTTTCTTTCTTATTATGCCACGGTATGAACGGTATACCGCGGTGTCTTGACACCGCGGTTACAAGGGATAACCTGCGGGTTTAACCTGCAACTGCAGGTACAGTGTGAGGATGGGTACGGTGTGACGGGTCATGGGTGCGGTGTCGGCAAAGACACCCGCGGTGTGACCCGTGCTACACCCTAGAGATCGCATATGGCTTGATGGCAAGAACCTAAAATTTCCCTACCAGAAAACCAAACTACTCCCTAAACGATATGGACCCTTCAAGATCGCCACTCAGATATCCCCAGTAGCCTACTGACTTGACATACCTCTAACATGGACCATCCACAACATGTTCCATGCATCCCTCTTATCACCCTATCACAAGACAGCTGCTCACGGTCCTAACTTCTCCCATCCACCACCTGACCTTATTGATGGAGAACCAGAATACAAAGTGGAGCAGATAAGGAGCCACAGATGTCATAGATGCTCCAGAACCCTTCAATACCTTATCAAATGGGCTGGCTACCCTGAAAGTGACAACACATGGGAGCCAGCTGACCAAGTACACACACCCCAAATTATTAAGACCTATCACCGAAGACACCCCTTGTTATCTATAAAAACCCTTGAAACCTGACCACCTGACAACTTCAGCAACTCACACTGGCTCCCATCATTCCCTGTTCTCCATCTCCAGACCACAGGTTTACCTTCAACCCTAAGAAGTACTTCCAGTTCCAACCCCAACAAAACCTCTATACCTTCACATTCCATTTTCTCAACAAAGTTCCTCCATCCCACTCCCAAGAACACTTGTGCTTCTGTCATATATCCCTCTGCCCCTACCACCAATAAAAACTGAAGCTAAACCCCGAGCCACTTGACAACCACCAAGGCTCCTTCCGCCCCTACTTCACAGTCTTCCCTGTCAATGCACCCCCCTACAAAGTCTATCTTCCATTCAACCACTGCTTCCTCCATGATCATGACTGCCCATATGAGACCTGCTCATACCACAACCACTCCTGAAAACTGGACTCAGACCCCAACCAAACCCTCACCTTCCTTAGCATTCTCTTCTCCATCCTCCCCCACATCATGTCCAATTGTAACGAGTCTCCCATGTGCAATGAGTCTCCTATGTCAGACTCACCACTCCCAGTTCCCCCTCCTCCCCTCACTTCACTCAGCATACATCCATTGTGCAACCCACAAGAGGCTCCCCAGCTTGACCCCCAGGTCATCACCATGGGGCAACTATCCCCATCCACCACATGCAATGCACTTGCTGGCAGGCTCAACTTCCCCATCCCAATACTCCGAGCCATGTGTACCGCACTGGCCAACACCATCGATGCCCGACAACTCACACACAACACCCATACCAGAGTCCTCACAGAATGGGCTGAAGCAGCAGAAGCCAAGCTGGCCAACCATGACAGGGAGTATCACATGGCTCCTGAGGGATATGAGGTGGCTATCGGGAACAGTGCCTGTGACTCTATCAGGATCCCCGCCAGCAATAGAGTCTTCAGAAAGGCAAAATGGGTCAAAATGTTGGGAGACAGGCAAGTGGCAGCATACTTTCAAGGGCAAAATACTGATGAGGATCTATATGTTTGCAATATCACCACCCCCTACAACTGTGATGAGGACAACCCCGCTGAACCCATCGCCCCTTGGTTCAGGTGTATGCTTATCAGCTCCCCCACCAATTTCACTGCTCTCTGCACCAAAACTGAGGCCCTATTCGATTGGGGGTACACAGCAGAGATTGTCCACTATTGCTCCATTAACCTTGACATTGCTACCCTGCAGGATAAGATTGAACTCCTACAGATGGACTTGGAAAGTATGTGAGGAGCCCACAACATTTGTGAGGGTTATATCATCAGTTCCCACCTCCAACAGCAAGTTGGTCATATGGAGGGTCAGTTCTCCCCTTACCTGATGATACACACCTCAGGATGGAAGGAGAGGGTCTGAGTCAAGGTGGCAGCATGTCGTGCCTCACAGGGGCTCAACAACTAGCAGGAGGGTAATGTTACTGGCCTCTGGGATTGGGCCTACTGATGTACCAGTGTAAGTTCAGGAACTGGCCTTGTGTTTGCCTCATGTATGATATTAGGGTACTGTTGTGTCTGCCTCATGTTTGCCTTGTGTCTTGTACATGTTTTCTTGTTACTGATGGCTGTACACCTCATGGAGGCCTTGTGTTAGTTGTATTAGTCAGTCGTCCCAGAGTAGTATATAAGTTATGCCTTGCTGTCCCTAAGATGGCAAGTTGAGTCTCCTGTCTCTCAGGTTTCAATATACTTCTCTTCATCATATATGCTGTGGGTGGCTATAGGATCAAATCCTATTTAGCAGGAACCCTTACCAGGCAAAGCCTTAGATGACACTTCAGAGTCATCTCTCTTGTCCTTATCATTAACCTAGCATGCCTCAAGCACTACTTAGCAGTCAGACTATCCCTTCATGTCTAGTCTATTGTCAACTGCACCATGTGGTGGTAACATATTTGTAATATAAATGTTCAATTAGATAGGATAACATGGCTGCTACATACTTAGGTAATTATGCTTATATTGGAAATATCTGGACTATAATGCCCAAACAGTTATTATTGATCGTAATCTAATCTAATCAGGCCTGATATGGTAATACCCCTGATTATATAGGTAGGTAGTCCATGTCCAAAAACCAGTTTCAAAAAAATTGACCTGCAGTCATTTATTTTTTTCCCATGGCCCCCTTAGTCAGGGCTCTATTTTTGTTTTCTGTTCCATTGATGTTGAATAATGGTCTGAGGTTTGGGAGTTGTTTGATGGGTAGTTGTAGCCATTTAGTGTACTCCAGGTTCATGAAGTTTTCTGTGGTGCCAGAGTCTACTAAGGCTACCACTTTGGCTCTTTTTGATATGGAGTGGACAAATGTGTGGACTGTCATTGATTTTCAAGCTGATATATATACAGGGTCTGATTTTGTATAACTGGTGCTTTGTCTGATTAGCACCGACCTAATCAGACATTGGAAAAATCCTCAGCTACTCCCATCTGTTGGGCTATCTCATTTCTCTCCTCTTGGGAGAGTGATTTAAGTTTGGCACAGATGCAGGCCACACAAGTAGAGGTATTCTCTTGATTGTATTGTTTGTTACAAGCTCTGGCCCTGGTCCCCCAGTGGACCCTACCTGTATCCCTGCCTGTACCTCCCAGCAAATCTCCTGGGACTCACTACCCTTTGCGTCCTGTCCAGACCCTCCAGAACCCTCACATGATCTGTCACATGACAGATCATCACATGTCTTGTCAGGTGACCAGTCACATGACTGGTCAGGTGCCGCATCAGGTGACCAATCACCTGATTGATCATATGTCACATCATGTGACTTCCAGAACCTTCTGCTACGTTCTCCCTCTTGCTTGTTCATTACTGTACTGATTACTGTTCATTTGTTATCATCTCGGTTCTCATGACCTGATTACTGTGCCATTGATCAACTCGACATCATCTGTTTGTCAGATTACTTACTGATTGTCTCGTGATTCATCAGCTCGCTCACTATATTCTTTGTCACTCACTGATTCATTGCTTACTGATCCCTCTTGTCTGATTACCTGATTCTCTGTCTGATTACTTTGTTTACCTGATTGCTGACTTGATATTACTGATCACATTTAGTCAGCTTAGTTAACCACTTAGCAAGACTGATTTGTCAGCCAGTAGTATACTTGTATTTATACTTGCGCTAGTACTGAACTTAGGCCCTAAGCCTGAGTTAACTCAGATATCGTCTCATTGCTTCTACTCTCCGGTGTGCACATCCAAGGCCCTCCTCTACTTTGAAACATTCACTCTTGACTTGTGTTCATTCGCAAGTTGCTCGGAGCTTATTGATTGAGCTATATCAATCAACTTGTCTGTGCACCACCTGTCCCGGACCTCTCCAGCCCGGCCTCCTGCCTAATTAGGCATTATGCGACTCCACTCGACTTAGGACCACATTCAGTCCTATTGCAAGATCACTCGATGCACAGGTAGAGCTCTGCTCTCTCTGCTGACCTACTTGAATACCAGAACACTACTTGATTGCTATCGCAATAACGATCCCAAGATGGATCGTAGCATTGTTGCTGTTTGGGGTTGTCTTGGAACCCATCAAATTCTACCAAGTTTGCATTGATTTGAGGGTGCTGGGTGCATTTCTGGGGGCAGTTGTGTGCAAAGCGGCCAACTTTGCCACAGTTGAAGCATGAATTATTGGTGTTAGAGGTTTGTGCAATATTTGCTTGTGGTTCTTGGTGTGGTGGTCCCCATTGTCTCTGTCCTTGTCCTTGTGGGCAGCACCATCCTGAGTTGTTGGGGGTGCATCCTTGGCTGAGGTCCATGGGGACTGGTCTGTTGTTTATTCAGTTAGGTGCATTGGACATGTTGTATTCTCCTTGGGCTGGTGGGGCCTGCCAGTTCCTTTGAGGTGGACATTGTTGGTTGTTCTCTTGCCAGTTGTTGTTTTGAGAGTGGGGGTGGTTGCTGTTGTCTGAGAATGGTGCTTTTCCTATGACCTGCTGTAGGATACCTTGGACTGTGACTTGGGATTGTATGATGCTTTCTAGTTTGGTTTTAAGATCATGGTAGTTGTTGGGAAGTGATGGGTCTGCCATTTTAAGCAACATAAATTGTGGAAGGTTTTTGATGAATTTGCAGCAGGTTTCAGAGTGATTGAGATTGATTCTGCTTTGATGACCAGGTCTTCAAATTGGCTGGTGTATTTGTTAACTGCTAAGCCATCCATCTTAAGGTCTTTTATCTGGTTTCTGGCTTGCTCCAGTTCTGTGGTATCTTGGAAACATTTGAAAAAGCATTGAACAAATGTGATCCATATGAGTGGGACATTATCTGTGATGGGGTTGAGGGTGTCAAGCCAGTCACCCATCTGGTGTGCCCATAATATGACCTTTTCTCCTTTGATGAGGGTAAGGGTGAATGCTACTTTCTTGATTGGGGAATTGAATCCTGCTATGTCTGCATTGACATGGAGGTATGCTTTGACCTCCTCTATGAATTGTTTGGCTTGTTTCCTTTCATCAGTGATGTATTGAGGAAGGCTTCCTATAGCCTTAATGTTGGGGTTGACCAGTATTGGTTGGAGGATGTTTTGGTTGGGTGGTCCTCCTGGCAGTATCGGACCTCCTGGACCTCAAGAGTCTCCTGGGTTTCCTCCAGGGTTTGGGTCATTGGGGTCTGGTTTCCCTAAGGCTCTGTTAAGATTACTGGTGATCATTTCACCTTGTTTATCTTGTCTGGCCTTTTGTTATGAATGTCCAACTTTTTTCTTTTCTCCTTTATCTTGTCTTGCTTGCACTTGTTGCATGTCGCTTACTCCACCCCATTGAACTGGCTGTTATGTATTACCCTTCCATCTCTCCTTATGACTCATGTTAACAGCCTCGCTTCTGATGACTCATTCTTGACTCACCCTACTTATATGCAGCCTCTTCTGATTCCATCTGACTCCCTTGATGTCTTGGCGTGATTGATGCGGCTGTTGTATGTACTATTATTAGGATATGACTCCTTCATACAGCCTCATCTAGTTAGGTATATAAGAGCACCCTAGGTAGCTTGTAACCCTAGACCTGTCTTAGTTACCTTCCTGCAACTCAGTCATCATATCCTCTCCTCTCTCCCAGTTCTAAGCTTAGAGGCACCCTTCCTTGGAAGGCCCCTCTTCTTCTATACTAGTGCACTCGTCGTTGCACTAAGTGAGTTGGCCTTGTGCCAATAGACTTAGGTCTACAACTCATCTACTAGCACTATCCAAGACAGGGGATAGTAGCTTGCCATCAGCATGGGCCAGTTCCTTCACCGTTAAAGGCAACGCCGTCGGGCTTACCTGAGTGACATACCTTTTGAGGTAGTACCAGGGACATTACCACAGTCGTCACCATCCACCTCTGTTATACATCTAGAGCCTCCCCTCTTTGGGACGCTATTTGCCAACAAGAAGTCGTCTTGTTTGGGGTTCTCATCTAGACAAGACTCCTTCTTATCGCCAGTTATCATCTCTCTCACTGTCAGTCGTGCCCATGTGCACCAAACAGCTCAGGTCGAGCACAGAAGCCCACAGGAGCTTTACATCTTTCCTAAAGCCTTGATGATGTCATCTTGTTTATTGGTGGTGGTGGTGGTGATAGTGGTGGTAGCCATTTTGGCTGCTAGATTTTTGACTGCCTTGTTGTCTTCTGATATGTCAAATTGTTGTACATCCAGGTTTATGGATCCTAGTTCAAACTTGTTTGTAGTGGCTTGGTATTTGATGTTTCTCCACTCATTTTCAAAGAAGGTTACTGCCTTGGATCATTTATTGAGCTTCCCTTGTGTGCTATCTGTGAAGATTAGAAATGGTGGTGCTCCATTCTTTGGGTCAAATTGGAAGACTCTGGTGTTAGATATTCTGCTAAGTATGTCTTGTGGTTGCAAGAAGATCCTAGAGAAGGATCTGTCATCTTTGAATTATGGTGCCAGTTTGTAACAAAGTTGAGTCTAATGTCACTGCCATGTAGTGCAGTCAACAATAGACTAAGCACAAAGGGATAGTCTGACTGCTAAGTAGTGTTCAAGGCACACTAGGTCAATAATGAGGATAAGAGAAGCAACTCTGAAGTGTTGCTCATGGCTTGTAGAGTGAAGGGTTACTACTTACTGGTGATTCAACCAGTAGCCACCCAAAGTGAATATGGAGAAGAGAAGTATATTGAGACCTGAGAGACAGGAGACTCAACTTGCCATCTTAGGGATAGCAAGATAGGGTTTATATACATCTCAGGGTCCTATCTATGATATCACAAACACAAGGCCTTCATGAGGCATACAGTAGCACATAAGGGAAACATGAGGTGAAACACAAGGTAAACACATGTCAAAACACACACAAACTGTGTAAGGATCAACATGGGTGACACTGTGGGTTTTATTTGACACACCGTACCTGCAACCCTTAACACCGCACCTGTGGTCACACCCTTCCCACAGTGTCAGGTAAAGACCATGGTGTACTTAATAACCTGCAGTGTTGACACTGCAGTACATTGCATTACAGGTACTCTATTAAATGCTACTGTGGTCATACTTATATACAGGTGTAGCTACTAATAACTGCTCTGTCTGCACTGCTGGCATTGTCTACTGCTGTCTGCAATGTTGGCAACTCTTGTGCTGGTGCTTCCATCACTGCAGTTGACACTGCTCCCATCGCTGCCATTGATGTTGCTGCCATTGCAGCTGTTGATGATGCTGTTGTTGGTGCTGTCAGATGTTCTGGGATTGCCATTGTTGGTGTTGTCACTGTTGCTGCTATTGCTGTGCGGCATTGCAGTTGCCGCTGCAACGAGATCCACCATGAGACATGCTGGCATTCTGTCGCATGTAAGAGTCCTTCTCTTGCTGGGCAGGTTTCTTTTCTTTTCTTTTGCAGCCTAAACAGGCAGAGCATCGGTCAGGTGGTGTCCCCTGATCTAGGAAAGAACCTACAGCCTCATGGACTTATACAATCGTCGTGGGGGCAGCCACAGTATTATGAGGAATCCATCTACGTTCATGGAGACCAATGACATCCTAAGAAAGCACACCAGTCTTTGTCAGTTGGGAACACAAATGATCTTTGTACCACTAACCTGTGGCATGAACATCATGCGTGTATTGACATTTTTATTTTTCATCAATTCCTGCATGTGTGAAAAGTACACATCAAGGTGTGCCCAAGCCTTCAGTGTGTCAAGGAGACTGCCAATGGTCGTGAGGAGCTTGAACAAGCTCTCGATTTCCACATTACCAAGAAGCTTCATGATGCACTCACCATCTGTCAGCATCTGTAACTTGAACAGCTTGCCAATGAAGCGAATGAGACCCAATCCACAACTGCTTTGCCTTGGCAGCAGCATAACATTCGTCTGAATACAGTTCTGACTCCTCTCCTCCTTTGGTCATTTCATTCACTTCTTTGACGGCCTGGTCTTTGGTTGCCTTAGGTGTGGCAGTGGCTGCCATTGTCTCCTTAGCGACCCATCCACGCTCAAAGTCCTCCTAGCAGCAGTTGAGTGAGTATTTCCGGAAGAGTTGACCACCAGCGAATGGCTTGCCCTTGGCATTCTTGATGCCTGAACCAGAGACATGGACACCGCTGCAAGCCTATCAGCAAGAGTTGCTCGGCCAGTCGCTCCCATGGTCAGATTCGATCTGAATGAGTGCATGCACATGCAGCAAACCAGATGGATCAGGGACAAAGGGGATTGCATCTTGACGCCACGAGATGCCACAGAGAGAGAAGGGCCCACGGTGACCATAGCAATCGACAGTGTGGCCTGTTGGCTATCCCACAGGTTCACGACGATCAAGCTGTTCCACAATTGTGCTGCACCTGCAAACTCGGACAGGACCATCACACTTTGGTGGGCTTGTTGGCAGGCAATGTACTCGTATGACACCTGATTTTGTCCAACTGTGTAAGAGAATGCATGCAGGTGAGAAACAAGTTACTCACCAGGTTTATGCCGTCATGCATACTCGCCACCAAGCAGACATCACTGACCGCGTACAGCACACACAGTTCATCAAATGGCAGACTCTTGTGCATAAAGCATATGGGCATAAACTCGATGGTGCCTGAACGTCTATTGAGGTGACCAACGAGCTCATTGACTGTTGAGCACAAATTCTGATACTCCTCAACATCATGTTGAAATGGTACAGAAAGCTGCACAAGTGCACATGACTGAGCACAGCCGGCCACTGCAAAGGATGCCCCCCTGTGAGGCATTCCATGAGACAACGAGGCCGGTTGAGGCCAGAGGAGCAGACACAATGGGCATCACTCATGAACCCCGCTCCCTTGTGACATATGGTCGGCAGCAAGTGGGTCAAGAGGGGGGAAAAGATCTGAGGAGGACAGGTGAGACAACAAGATATAGAAAACTAAACTAAAACTTACCTGTAAAAAAACCTGCAAACCGAAGGTGCAGGTACAGTTCATCACAGAGCGACTGAGTCCAACACCACACCTGCACCTGTCACACCTGTGACCATAACACTGTGGGATTACCCGCACCCATGTTGATCCCTAAAACTGTGAGGCAATCCACTTCTACTCCATTTAGGCTGGTTCCAGAACTTACACTGGTACATTGATAGACCTGATCCTAGAGGCCAGTAACATAATTCCTTAGTAAGAGCCTTGGCAAAGTGCAACATAAAATAAGGGTCTCAGTTTGTCACCGCCAAGGGATCCGTCCACAGAACTGTGGGATGAGTATTGGGGTTCGCGACACTAAGACTCGGAAACATAAGAATGGGGGTTAAGTGGGATGAGAAACAAGGCAGACTGTGCAGATGGTATAGAGTCCTAAGTCTCTATGATGACCGTACTGCCAGCCTAAGAGGTATTCCAGGATGAAAGAGTACTGAGTTACTGCACGCGACCTTAGAGAGAGAAAGGTGCTGCCACTCAGGAAAAGGGGAAAGAGGGTGAAGTCAACTGTATTGCGACAGGAGACTCAACTTGGTGAGTCCCGACGTCGTGGTAGCCTATTTATAGGCAGGTGGGAATGCCACTACTAATACATGAGATCCTAGGGCGCAAGACAGAAAAGGAATCGTAGGGAACGAGGCAGAAGTGGGGGACGCATGACAGAAATGAAACAGGGTACTGATGGCTAGGATACGTACTACTAGGCCTTATCAGTCCAACATCAATCCGAACCTTATCATACAAGTACAATCATGGGGCACTTAAGAACCGTACCTGTGACACAGTTGCTGATGACTTTTAATAGAAGTTCAAACCAGCAGTAAAGGTTGTCCAAATATAGTTGGGCTATCTGTGGTCTGGTGATTGTGGTATTGTATGGCAGGAATAGGGCCACTCTAGAGCACCTGTGGTCAACAATTGTTAGGATAGCATTGTATCCTTGAGATTTGGGGAGTCCAGTGATTAGGTTTAAGGCTATCTGCTGGGATGGTTGCATATAATTGGTGGTGTCGATTTTAAACAAGGGAGTGTGTGTTTTGTGGGTTTAAATCTTGTTTTGTTGGCAGACAGCACACCCTTTAACATATTGTGCAATCCATTCTTTCATGCCAGTCCAGTAGTAGTTTTCTTGTACTTGATGCAATGTTTTGTCTTATCCTAGGTGTCCTGCTGATGTATTATTGTGGTATAGTGTCATGAGGATTTGTTTTATTTGTTCATTATTCTCAAGAATGGGGAGGACATTTAACAGTTGCACTATGGCAGTTCTGCATCAGTTTGGTGGGAATATGATGACTTCTTTGTTGTCTTCCTGGCCTTGGTCAACTCCCAGAGGTCATAATAGGGCATCTGCTGCCCCATTCTCTTTTCTGAGGATGTGTTCTACCTTGTAGTTGTATTTGAGTAGGTCAGTGTGCCATCTTGCAGTTCTACAATTAAGGTTCCTGGGTGATTTCCAATATTGAATATTGGTGTGGTTAGTGCAAATAATGAACAAATATTTTGTCCACCCTAGGTATGCTCTCCAGTGTGTGAGTGCTTTCATTATTGCTAGGAGTTCTTGTTTATAGATGTTGTAGTTCCTTTCAGTTGGGGTAAAGGTAGCCAAGTAATACACTATTGGGTGGAGTACTAGTTTGGAGCATTTGTTGAGTGAGGGGGATGATTCTCCCTCTTGCAAGAGTATGGCTCCCATACTATAAGCTGATGCATCTGTCTGAAGGTAGAACCATTTGTTAAAGTCTGGTTGTGTGAGTATAGGGGCTTTGCTTATTCATTTAGTGAGTTCATTGAATGCATGTTGTTGTGGTTCTTTCCAGTATCAAGTTGTCACTTTCTTTGTTAGGTCAAGTAGTGGTTGTGCAATTATTGAGTAGTTATTGATGAAATATTGATAGTACCCTGTGAATCCTAGGAATTTATGGACTTCTGTGGGGTTTGTAGGTCAGTTGTATTTGTGGACAGCCTTAACTTTCTTGGGGTCCATTAGTACTTGGTTGTTGCCTATAACCACTCCTAGTTATTCCACTTTGTTTTTCTCAAGTTTACATTTTTCAGGTTTGAGGTACAAATCATTGTCTTCAAGCTTTTGTAGTATGTGGTGGAGGTGTTGCCAATGACATTGTAGGTGTTGTTCTTCTGTTTCTCCTGATTCTGGTTTGGTGTGGATTAGAATATCATCCATATAGATGGATAACTATTGTTGTGCTTTGACTCAAAAGATAACATTCATTATCCTTTGGAATGTTACTGGTGAATTGGTAAGACCAAAGAACATGACCATTGGTTCAAATAGTCCTTGAGGGGTGAGGAAGGTGGCTTTTCATTCATCACCTTCTTGAATACATATGTTGTTGTAGCCCCACCTCACATCAAATTTGGTGAATAGGGTGCATCCACTAAGGTGGTCGATGGTCTGGGAAATGAGTGGGGAGACTGTTCTATCCTTAACAGTTCATTTATTAATGGGTCAGTAGTCTTGTACTGGATGCAAATTTCCATCTTTCTTCTTGATGAAGAAGAAGTTTGCACAGTATGGCCCATCTCCTGGATGAATGGTACCTCTTTTGAGGTGTTCTCTGATGAATTTATAGGTTTCTGCTATTTCTTCTTGGGTGAGGGGTAGTAGTTATCCAGGTAGGGTATAAGGTACTCCAGGCAGAAGCTCAATGGCATGGTCCCAGATGGTGTGATAGGGTAGTCTTTGTGAGGCTTGTTTATTGAACACCTTGCTATGGCAGTGGTATTCTTCCAGGACTTGTTTGAGGCTGGGGTCTCCTTCAGGGGCAGGGTGGAAAGTGACTCGTCCAATGTAATATTGGTCTTGGTGTGTTGGTCTGGGGACATTTTTTTGTCTAGGCATGAAGATAGCTCTGATGGCATTTGGTGCTCATAGCACTATGGGTAATTGGGTTGAGTCAATCCACCCTCTGGCCCAGTCAATTTTTGGTTGCATTGCAGAGAACCAGGGATATCTGAAGATTACTTTGTGCTCTCCTAGATTGGTGAGGAAGAACCTCATATCAATGCATTGAGTTCCAGTTTGAACTGATAAGTCTGTATAGTGTTTGAGGGTTCTACTTTTGTTTTCTGTTCCATCAATGTTGAACAGGGGTTGGGGGTTATTCAGGTTTTTCATGGAAAGGTGGAGGTACTAAGTGTATTGCAGATTCATGAAGTTTTCTGTTGCCCCTGAATCTACCAGGGCAATAGCTTCAGCTCTTTTGTTGATAGAATGAATGAATGTCCTGACAGTCATTGATTTCCTTGCAGACATATATATAGGTGATTCTCTATCATTATGCCTAATCAGTGCTGACTTGATTAGGTATTGGAAAAATCCTCAGCTACTCCCATTTGTTTCACCATTTCTTCTTTCTTTTTGTTGGTTAAGTTAGTCAGTTCTGTACAAAGCCTAGCAACTTGACTGGCATTGGTGTCACTTGGTCCATAGGGGATGGACTTGGTTGGTTTGTAATAAGGATCTTCTGTGAATCCATCAGAGTCAATGAGGTTTCTGTAAGTTCATCAGAGTTGTCTTTGGGGGCAGTTTCATGTAAAGTGGCCAAGCTGTCCACATTAAAAACAGCTATTATTAGTCTGGTCAGCATTTGTGACATTTCCTCAATATCCTCCTCTAGGCAGTCCTTGTTCATGTTGGTTTTGAAATCCTCTGTTTTGAAATCCTCTTCCTCAGTTGGGGGCTTGGCTTCTACTGATGTCCATAGGCACTCCTTGGACATCATTGTACCATGAGGGTGCTGTAGAGGAGTTGAAGCTTTTTTTTTTTTTGCAAAAGGCCTGTATTTCAAGGAGACAGAGGGAAGTTCAACATAATGTAACTAGAAGTCCTGAGGTATCAACAGTCCCAATCCTATCACAGGGCTCCCAGCATCTACCTCTTCCCTTAAACTGTGCAGCCTCTGCACTTCCTTCTCACTCAACATACCACACCACTCTCTGAAAACCAAAACCCTCTGCTTGTCCTCCCTGGTAATGATCTTCTGGGCAACGGACTCCATGGGTGATGGAGGCCTTGTACATTTGAGGAGTGGTGACAGAGCATTGAAGGGTAGGGGGTGGCATGTACAGAAGCAACAGGGCCTGGCCTCATAACTGGTACCACCTGTCCTTTACCTGGAGCCAAGGCCCCAGGTGCTCCTATGCTACTCACCTCTTTCCCTGCTTTGTCTGCCTTCTAGGCTTGCTGGGTCTTCTTCCAGCTCTCTGTAGAAAATGGGCGCACATCGAGTTGTGTGCCATTATATTAGTTTTACTTGTGTTGTGCCAGCTAGGGCACTTACTGACACTTATTGGTAGTATTTATCTCTTATTTGGTACTATTTGGTAGTGACTGCCACGTACATACAGTAGGTAGTCGACATTCTGTTCCTCAGTTGCTGTACTCATTGGTACACCTGAGGTAAGCTCCTTATTACTATATCATACAGTTGCTGTACTCATTGGTACACCTGAGATCCTTCCTGTGCGACGCGTACTCGTTTCCGACTCAATTCTACCTTCTGGTTTATCTACACTCTCTTGTTTTTTCTTGTTCTTCTCCACCTTATGCTTGGCAGCACAGTCCATGTCAGGGTGGGGAGATGTATTGAAGAACCCCTGGTGGGGCCCTTCTGAGAGAATCTTGCACACGAATACAAATACAACCTTCTTCAGCTTGCACACCAGAGGGGCAGGTGGCCTAGCACGAAGCGTCTGATGCGGCACCAGCTGCAGAGCAGAACGAATAAGGAAAGAGTGGTACTGGGGAGTAAACTTGACCCAGGTAAAAACCCCCTTTTCATCATGTTGCACAGACATGATGTGCCACACCAAGGCATCCTTTAACAGATACCAGGTATGGCAAAGAAGGTTGAGATAGTCGAAGACTGACGGGTCGTCAGTCAATGGGGGAAAGGGGGTGTTCACAGTTGTGGCAGGGCCAGGCTTTGGGCAAGACCCTGTGACCCTGGGCACAGGGTCAACATGAGGTGGTGGTAGGGCATGAGGTGGGCTAGGCTCTTGGGCATGAGGCAGTGAAGTGTCCATGGGTGTGTGAGGCCAAGGAGCTGCAGGGGGAACAGGGGGCATAGGGGAGGTGACAGGCAGTGGGGACCGCCTGGCCAGCTCCATGTAGAATGCATTGTTGTCTGGAATGTTATCCTTGATGATGGGGGAGCCTGTAGACTCCCACCACATCTCAGACTTCCCAGTTGCAACATTGTAGAAAAGGAGTATGTCATCTGCCACCTCAGTGGGGGATGCAGGGAGATCCAGTTTGGCTGATGCATGAGCAGCATTGTAGTGAGCAAAGTAGATGGCATGCTTGGAGCACACCTCCCATTCGACACAGTCAGCCACTACATGGGTCAAGCCAGTAGAGGGGGCATGTTTGGGGGCCATTGAAACAAAAATCGAAAAATGATGATGGTGGTAAGAAGTCTGGAGTTGAAGCTTTGTTGCAGAGCATTCAGTGATTGCCAATTGCCAGTGTAGGGTCAAGGATTGGTATTCCAGTTACACCAGTTGTTCTGTTGCCAATTTATGGCATGTGGTTGGGGATTTGGGTTTTGTTGTGTGACCTTTTGTAGGATTCCATTGACTGCTTGTTGAGACTTGATGACTTGGAGTGCTTTGGTTTTTGCTGCAGCATATGTTTCAGGTTTCACTGGGTTGCATACTTTCCTGAGGAGCCATTCAGGTAGGCAGCACAGGAGGTTAATCAGTCTCACTGTGCAGAAGGTCAAATCCTGCTTTGTCCACTAGGTCTTCAAATTGGGCAAAGAAGAGACTTGGTTCAGCATAGTTGATGGTTAGTTTGGTCATCTGGGCAATCGCTTCCTCTGCCTCTGTAGAAGCTATGAACCTTTCATTGAATAGTTCTAGGAATTGTATCCAAATGGCTGGATAATGCTGTGTGCCTGGGTCCAGAGTATCTAACCATTCTCCAATGGTTTTGGCCCATGTTGCTGTCTTGGGGCCTTTGATCAGTGTAAGTGTAAAGGTGACTTTCTTGATGGGAGAGTCATATCCTGCAACATCTTGGTTAAGCCATAGATAGGCTTTTACTTCTTTGATGAAGGGTTTCACTTGATGGGGGTTCCCATAGAATATTTGGGGAAGTTGTCCCATGGCCTTGATGTCTGCTGCTGGTGCCACTGGAACATATACATTAGGAATGTTGGGGCCAAAGCCTCCTCTGTTGTCACCAGGTCCTCTGGGCCCTTATTATAACCCATTTCCCACTGGTAATCTTTTTTGGCTTCTTCCAGTTATCCCTCACTCCCTTTTGGACTGCCTGACTTGTCTTATTACTTACTGCCTATCTCCTATCTCCTAACCCCATATGACTCACTTACTAGTAGTACACCTACTAGTAGTAGCAGCTGGTTGACTCATCTCTGACTCATTACTGTTGTAAGGAGTGTGGCTGCGGCAGACTCAGAAATGGGCTCCCGACACCTCTAAACCACCAAACCCTGAGCCCAAGCCTATGCCCTCAAACTGCCAGTCTCCTGCACGTCACCCTCACCACTCGTGCCACACCGTTCGCCTTCATCGCCGCACATTTGCCTTACCTTCCCCTTTCGGAATCGCCTCGCCCCTTGTCCCTTGCACTGCCCTCACTAGCACATGTTTCAATGACCACTGCTGTCTCAGCCATTCAACATGCAAGCCTGACTTGCTCCATTTGGCAACTGACATCACACCTACATGGCCGCCATTCGATCCATCCCTGCCACTGTCTTGTCGTGTCGCACCCTGCTGCACTGGACACTTAATTGCCTCCCAGACTTCCTTTTCCTCCACTTCTCCTTCATTCTCTTTTGCCTTAGACCCGATCCCACTCGTATACCAGCCCCTTTCCCCCTCACTTTAGCCCATGCCCGCTGCCTCTCACCTAGATACAATTCACTTCCTTTCCCTTCCCATTTATCACTTACTGTACGACCGTCAGATGGTGTGTCGCCGATGTATACCTCCTCTCATGTGTTCGCGTTTAATGTACCTACTTCGCATTTCGTTGATATCTGCCCATTCGCATTTTCATTGATCAGTAGCACAGTTTGCATGTAGTTACTCTTGCATCTTGACATATAAATAGGGGTTGCCCTCAAGAGCGAACGACAGCGAACCATTGCCCCATCTTTCTGCCTCTCCTTCTCTCTGCATGCCACCATATGAATCACCTTAGAGCCCAAGCTTGTGACATGTGCAGCCACTCCTCATGTAGAATCTCATCTCCATCTTGTTGCATTCCATTTTGCCTTTGCCTCCTTTGTACTCTGCAAAGGTTTTGGTGCTTATCATAGCCCAGACCCCCTTGTAGTTTTGTTATCTCTCGTCCATCTCAACACGCCTCATATGCCTGGAACGTCAGCCTGCCACCTGGTCTTTAGACTTCTGTAACTATCCTTCCACCCATTCCAAACTCACATGCGTGAATCTTAGGATCTCTCACCACACTGTACAACTCATGGACTCTGACTCACTGTATTAGGGTAGTGACTCTACCCTAGGATCCTGACACTTGGTGGCTTGGAAGTAGTATAAGTAGCACTGGTTTGAAGCCTCATATACTCCAAGCCTGACTTGGCTCTCATTGCAACCAATCTACTTTCCTCTTACAGCTTGAAGAGTAGTTTGCCACTACTATTCAAGCTACTCTGGACCAAACTCTAAGCCTAGTACTAGTGGGACTAGTACTAAGTAGGGATCAGCACGGGTGACACCTCGGGTTTTTTTTGACACACCGTACCCATCACCTTTGACACCGCACCCGTACAGCACACTCTACCTGCAGAAGCAGGTTTGACCCGTGGTACACCCAAAAAACCGCGGTGTGTTTAACACCGCGGTACATTCCATTAGAGTAGCTACAACTAGGTATATTATACATGTATATGTAGCTACTAATGACTGCTACATTTGTCATACTACATGTACACATCTGTACGCGCCGCAGAATACAAATCTACATTCAAAAAAAAGATCTTGAGGCGAGTCGAAGGCAGGGGACGTCGGGCACAGTTGGGTTACTGACGGTGGATGTGGCGGCGTCGCCTCGATTTGGACCGGTTGGGAGAGGTTGCTGAATTAGGGTTGCCCCGGCTTGCTTCTTTCTCTGGCCTCGTATCTCTTGCTGTCGACGTTGTTCCCGTCGACGGTAATACGAATGCCCAAAAACAGAGTCTGCATACCGAGGTAAATACTAGGGTCGGCAAAGCGCGAGAAAGGGTACGCACGGGAGTGAAATGAAAGTCCTTGCTGAGATGTGCGAGGGTACGACCAGTGCCACGCTCGATGAGTTCTGCCTGAGAAGAGTGACTTGAGCCCGAGGGTCAAAAGGATGCCAGGGGTTTTATCACATACCTTGAAGGAACAGGGGCAGGAATGCGAGCATGAAAGCCGAGTCTTCGGTTGAGAGTCGGTGCGACCAAGCGCATCCGGCTGCTGCAAAATACGCCGCTGGAGGGCGCGCCGACCGCTGTGGAGGCGATGGGCACTTGCAAGCCTAAGAGAAAACCTCCACGGAAAGTTGCATACGAGGGGACAAGGCCTTTTGAGGCCGGAAAAGCGGACGCGACGGGCACCAACTGCCCCGCAAGACCCGACTTGCCGCCACAGGTGCACCCAAGCGAGCGCGAACGTATCCTCGAGGCTGCACCGCTGCAATGCGAGCCAACTGGGTGTGATGGCTGGTGGGCCTTGCCGTTGCGAGAAGTGCCCCACAAGGGCGCGCCGACCGTCAGGAAGAGAAAGGGCATTTGCGAGCCCAGGAGGATGCCTTAGAAGGCAAGATACGTGGTGGTTGGGGAATGGGGAGAAAGAAAGAAGAGGAGAAAAAACGACACCATCGCTTGTGGCGGGTGTCGAATGCCCCGAACCTAGGCAAGCGCATGGGCGCGGCGTGTGAGTAGAGCAAATTCAATGAGTAAACGAGCGACGCTTGAGGCAACACAGCATTTCCCGAAACCCGCGACCGGAATTGCGCGGTACCTGCAGCAACGGGTTACAGGTACGGTATTATGCGGTAGTAAATTTAGTACTACCTGTACCTGTACCTGTGCAACCTGTGGTCACAATACCACAGGTTGACCCATACCCTTGCTGATCCTTAGTACTAAGTACTCTTGAACTTTTTTTTTTTTTTTTTTTTTTGGTGATACCATCATTCAATTAAAGTAGATACCTGATAATACAAACAATAACTAAACTAAGGCAGGGGGCCAGAAAAGCCAAAAAAAGGGAGGCAGTGTAAGGAAGTACCTAAGTAATCAGTGCTAATGAGGGGTGAACCACAGCACCATGCCCTATATCAAGAACCCCACCCACAGGGGACATGGGCCGACCATAACATAGCCTAGCCTACATGGGAGGCCATCCTGGCCCAAAGGCCCAAGGCAAGTGATGCATTCAAACAAAGTCTAGCAAGGCTCAGGCCCAAGGCCCAGACCTGCGAGACCCTGTCTAGCACCTGTCCTGCAGGATGCACGAAGCACACCATGGGCGCAAACCACCCCACAACAATTACCCATGAGGCAGACTGAAGCCCATCCTCAGAGCAAGAGAGAGGGTACCCTGAAGGGCGAGGTTGGTGGAGAGGGGGACCTCCCTGCTGTTGCCGACAGAAAGGGGAGTAAGGAGGGAATATTCACACGTATTTCAGCACAGGAATCACCATAACCCAGATGGTGCAATTAGGGGAGCACCATGACCAGCAGGACTATTCATGCCATTTCAGCACAGGGAGCACCATAACCTGAGGCGGGACTATTCACTACCTGTGAGGGCCACAGGGAGCACCATAACCAGGGAGAGACTATTGAGGAGGGGGAGTGCCATAACCCCAAAGGAATGGACAATCCAGTCCAAACCCTTTACCCCATGGTGGCAGTAAGAGGTCAAGAAGGGATGTACTCTTGAACTTGTCATAGTTAGACTATACCAGATAGTCTTACTATTTGTGCTGCAGGCACAAGAACAACTCTTCATCAACCACCTATTTCCTTAAGAGGGACTCTACCCCCAGAAGGATGGTTATGGAGCTAGAGGAGTCAAGGCAGCCTTGCCTGTAGTTGTGAGAGATTGGATCTCCTGACAAAGATAGAACTTAGACCAGTCAACCCCCCCCCCCACAGAAAGACATGACATCGACTAGAAGGTGACAATAGATCACACAATAACTCAAACTCAGACCTCTCCACCTCAGAACTCACTTCTTTGCCAAGGTCTGGCCCTTCACACTCCTGTAAGTGTTGCAGCCCTCCTGGTTCTCCAGGTCCTCCTGATTCTCCAGGGGGGCCTTGTCCTTTGTTTAGATGGGCTTCTAGGTCTCAAATTGCCTGCCTAGTGCCTTGAAGGCTGGCATGACTGGCATGGAAGTTGGTGATATCAGCCAGAGCTTCTATCTCAGTGTGGGTTTCTGTGGCGGTGGCCATAACTCATATTTCCTCTGGGATGGGTCAGTTGTGGATGTCACTATTGATGTCTTTGGCCTTTTCTATTCCTGTTCTGGGTTAGGGGATGGATTCAGTTGGAGCAACATTGGTATTGTACTGATTGGCTTTGATAAGTTCTGGTCCTACTTCCCACTAATTGTATTCCAGGTGGTACTCAATGTGCCTCCACACTTCTCAGTAGTAGGTGACTGCTATGGACTGCCAGTTTTGTTGGCCTTGGTTATTATCTGCAAAGAAGTTTTTTTTTTTTCTGAATTTATATTCTGCAGTGCATACAGACGTAGTACAGAGGCAGTCATATAGTTAATGTATTGAGCTTAGGCATGTATGGTATATAATGAGTTGTGATTGGACTGGGGTTGTGATAGGGAATAAAGTGAGGTGGTGGTTATATGGGCTATGTGTGTGACCTGGTGACTGTGTTTTGTGTATCTATGCTGTGCTTATCCTGGCTCCCACTCTGTCCTTGGCTTCACACTGACTCTGGTTTCCTTCAGGTAACAGAGAAGTGCACTGACATGCTTTGGGTGGTTGAAGTGGTGTGGGAGGTTTTGGAGGTGGCTGCTAACTGTGAGGTGTTTGCAGCACATGGCAGTGGGGGGTTCTGGGCAGTTGGGTAGAATGTGTTCTACTGTCTGGACTGGTTCACTGCAAGTTCAGGCTATTTGGTCTGGTGTGTGTTGGTTGTAGAACTGTTGGGTATATGCTCCTATAAATGCATGTCCAGTGATGATCTGGTACAAAGTGCAGTGAAGTGCTTGAGGGAACTTAGCTTGTTGCTTTCCTGCAAGAAAGATGGGGTGTGGTTTGCCATCAGGCAGCTGGGTGAGGGCTGTCTGGTATGAGAGGGAGGTCCATGGCATTGTGTGCCAGTGGTCTGACCATGTTGCTATGGTGTTTTCTTTTGTTTTCTTCTTTTGGTTTTTGATGGTGTCAGATTCATCATCTGGGTTTGGGAGGGCTGTGCATATGGCTTCAAGGGCAAGTTGTTTTGCCTGTTTGAAGCCCATGAATGGGATCTTCCTGGGGAGCTACAGCAGATGGATATTTAAGTTCAGGTGAGCGTCCATGAGCTCACCTATTTTATTTAGGCATTTGATGGAGATGTTTTGCTCCTCATGCAGTGTGGCCTTAAGGACTTTGCCAATCGCAAAGTTTGATGGGGTCATGATAACTGTCCTTAGTTGGACGTCAGGTTCCTGCATGGCTAGGAAATTGGTGAGGATTTCAAGTGCTGGTAAGAAAGAACATAACACAGTGTCATTTTCGGTAACTGTCTCCCTGAAGATTTGCTCTGTGTGGTTCCAGTCACATTCTCAGTGGTATAGGACTGCAGATGCTGCCCCGAGTTGTGTGCTGTCTAGTTGGTTTCTGTTTGAGTAGGCTCCCATTGTGAAGATGTTGATGCCTTCTCCATTTTTATATTGACTGACTAGGTTCTTGGTCTCAGTTCTGTAGTTGCAAGTGTTATTTGGTGGGGAGTGTATGACTCTGCCATTCCATGATGGTGCTTTTGGTGGGATCTCCAAGAATGCTTCTATGCATGGGCCCTTTACTGATACTCACACTGCTAGTGCATGGAGTGTGGTTCAGGCTCATGCATTATTGGGGGTGGGCAGGGGCTCATCCTCAGGTGCTGCATGCCATTCTCCTCCTAGGCATCTGAGGAGTTGACTTTTCTTCAACACCTTGTAGAGTCTAAAGGCTGTATTCTGTACAAGCATGGTTAACCTGAGGTCTATTGGGAGGATGGTGAGGAGATGGTGAAGGGGTTCATGGGGTGTTGTGTAGAACACTCCTGTGATAACCCTTACCACCTCATTTTGGACTGTTTGGAGCTTCTTGACAAGGCCTTTTTGTTTGCCTGTATACCACAGTTGGCATCCATACATTAGTATGGGGAGGCATATCACATTGTAGGCAATGCACCATCTGGCATGGTCTAGGCCTTGTATAGAATTTCTGAGTAGTTGTAGTGCTTTTATAGAGGCCCTGGCTCTGTTGCACATGGTTTTGACATGGTGTGTCCAGTTTAGACAGCTGTCTAGGAAGAACCCGAGGTACAATAGTGTGCTAGAAGCTGCCACTCTGTAGTAAGTGTTCAGAGCAGGGAGGGGGAGATGGACATAGCTGGGTGGGTTGAGCCTTTCCCCTTATCTTCTGAAGAAGATCAGCTCAGTTTTGTTGGGTTTGATGTTGAGCCCAGCTCTGGAGATCCATTCTGCACAGATGCTGTAACAGTTGCACATTGTGATTTGGACCTCTTCCATGTTTTTCTGCAGACAAATATTGTGTCATTGTCAATGTACATTGCAAGGGCAGAGTCTGCCTGTTCCTTCATTTTATGGAGGAGGGGGGCAGTGTAGATAATTGAGAGGATGGGTGAGACTGGTGATCCTTGCAGCATGCCAACTGTGAAGTTGAAAGGATCAGACATCTTTCTATTGAACCAAAGTCTCACTGTTCTGTTCTCAAGGAAGGATTTGCACCATTTTATGGTTTTCAGGGGGAAACCTAAGTCTGCTAGCAGTTGTACTAACCTCATGTGGTTTATATTGTCAAAAAAACCTTGTATGTTGAAGAGGAGTAGACCACAGTGTAGACCTGATTAGTGTGCTGACTGAATGTCATGTAGTAAGGTGAGGCCTGCATCAAGTGTTGATGATGCATTCTTTCCACCAAACTGTGTGGTGGGGACAATTGGGTGGTTTTCCATGTCCTTGTAGATGATTTTGGCTACTAGTTTCTCAAGTAGCTTGCCTAGGCACTTAAAAAGGGAGATGGGCCTGAAATTTTTGGGGAGAGAGTAATCAGCATGGTTGGGTTTAGGGATAACACACACTATTGCTTCTTTCTATTGTCATGGGTGGTGTCCAGCTATGAGGCAGGCAGTGAGTAGCTCTGTCAGGCAGTCTGGGTCTGCTTCCCAGGTTCATTTTAGGATTGTCCAGGTATGTCTGGACTGTCCTGGCACTGATTTTGATGCTGCTTTTGCAATGAGATGACCAATGAGGTCTTTCTCTATGGGCAGTAGTGTGCAGGTGGGCAGGCATGGTGGGTTGTCATAGTGGTGTGGATCCACCTGTGGGGGTGTTTGGGCAAAGAAGCATTGTGACAAGATGTCTGCAACTTCTTTGTGTGCATGAACTAGGCCCTTTGGTCCTTGTAGGGAAGGGACTTTGGTGGTTTTGCATCCATGATGCCAATCTGCAAAGAAGTTGAATGGTACTGGTATTGGTGCATTTGGCTTTGCAGTATGCCAAAAGATCCTTGTGTTGGGTACAATGCTCAATATCTCACGGTTGTCAAGGTAGGTCACATCAGAAGGCTCTATTGCTCTTCCTTTCTTCTTTGATGATGCCATTTTGATAACAAAGTTGAGTCTAATGTCACCACCACATAGTAGGTGTACACTAGACTGAGTAGTTCTTGATATTAAGGCTGTAGTGGGCCTTGGACTGAAGAGCTTGCAAGAACAAGGTCAAGTGGACCCTAGCAACCTATCAGAGGGAGAAGAGGGAGTATAGTCCACTCACTCTTCGATCTCTGAAGACACAAGTTGGGAGGTTTAATGCAAATGAGAACAGATAATTAAACCTGCCAAGTAGTGTAGCTAGTATTGTGCTTACTTAATGCTCAAGCTTAAGCAGTATACACCTGTGCCTTTAAGCAGATAAACTAGGAGAGTCTTGAGGGAGCTGAGAAGAGCAACTGAGAAGACTCTAACACACAATGAACAAGAGGAGAGGGGATAGAACATATGGTGATCCCTTATCCTCTCAATAAATGGTGTGAAGAAGCTACAAGTTGAGAATTAAGTCAAGCTTAAGGCTCAACTTCATACACAAGGCTTCTTATATACAGGAGGGATCAGAATACTAAGAGTACCAATCCTAGGGTCCAGAACACAGCTGGGACACTGCCTACAAGTACAGGACACATTGGGACAAGTTAGAATAAGTCACAAACACAGCCAATAGAACAAGGATCCTCAGGCAATCCAGAGAGCCTCTTAGGGACATACCAACATGTACAGTGATCAGAACAGGTCAGGATGCATATAGTAAAAATTTCACATAGGCTAAGTCCTTCAAAACATACCAATAGTCTGTCTATGACACTTGAAGAAGTAGAGGGGAGAGATCTTGAAGAGAATGGGTTTTTTTTTTTTTTTGCAAAAGGCCTGTATTTCAAGGAGATGGAGGGAAGTTTGACATAATGAAGGCCTTCTTGTTACGAACTATTTTTCTCCTCTATGCTTACCATACTTTGCTGACTCTTACTGTATGCTTACTGCTGACTGATGACTCCAGAACCACCCCAGATCTCGTAGCTAAGTGACTGCTGTGCCATTGTACTATATTCCGATGACTGATGAGACTGAGACTCCCTGTACTAGTGCACTATGATAGGACCAGATACTACAAGTACTAGTACTTACCTGACTTGATCCTAGTAGCACAATTATGCGACCCCTCCTGTATATAAGCCTCTGTAGTATTGCAGTTGAGCTCTAAGCTCGACTTCGTATCCAATCTACTCCCTTCTCTTGCCCTACTGCCCAGTAGCACCTTGAGAGCACCATAAAGTCATCCCCACTCTACATCTCACCTCACTGCATCCCTGCACTTCACTGGATCGCTCTAGAGCCTCCTTAGTGCTATAACTAAGTCCCAATCGTCACTATCTGCCTAAGGAAGTAGGCATCACGTGCCATTGGCCATATACACATCTGAAGCATCAGAACGGCCCATAGAGCCATAACACTTCTTGACCTTTTACCACCACCATCTATTTTTCCATGTCTCAACAACCCGTTCTGACTTTGTTCAAGAAACACAAAGCAGTGACCAAGAGGTTGCAGCTATAGCATAAGAACTCAGACCCCCATCCTAAACTTTTCTTCAATGACAGCATGAACAAGATTATGATTCAGGAGCTCATGTTCTTGAAACAACTCAATCCTGTTGCTCTTCTGCAGAACGTGATGGCTGCTCGTGCCCCTGGCCCTGCTCCCCCTAGCTCTCTGCCCTCCATGGTGGTTGACTCTCTGTCGCCACCCATTTACCAACCCCCCAGCCTGCCTCCCAGACAAATGTGGGAACATGTCCCTGACTGGGCCCATCAGGCTGTGGCTATTCCTAAGGGACCTCTCCCTAACCCTCTGCCCACTAACCCTGGGCCCATCTCACATAAGGTGAAGACTTGTGGGGCACAGGCATCAAACCCTGTGCCCTCCCCTCCCACAGCTGTGGGAGGGGCAGACCCAATCCTGGTTTTTAAGCCAGGCAAGGATCTGTCAGTCTTTGATTACCACAATATTTTTTGCAAGCGGTGGTTCCTTTTCTGGGATCATATCATCAAGAACATCATCTCCATGCAGAAGGACAATGATAGTGCATACATTTGGGTCGAGTTTACTCCCCAATACCACAGCTTCCTTATCTGGTCTGGCCTGCAGCTCATCCCCCACCAGACTGCTACACCATGCCTACCAGTGCCCCTGGTGAAGAAGGTGAAGAAGGTAATTTTTGCATTTGTCCTTGAGGTCTTGTCAGAGGGCCCCCGTAAAACTGGGTTCTTTGATCTCCTGTCAGATTGGCACAAGTTGACCCAAAAGACCAAAAAGAGGCACCTTGCTCAGGCTAAATGCTGAGCTACCTGGAAGGAGAAGCACACCCCCTCGGGGAAACCCGAAGGTGTGCACCAAACTTCTCTGCTCATCATACACACAGAGACCATACTGTCCAAACCGGTTTTCAGTCTGCTGCCTCCACTGGCGCCACCTTCCCCCACTGTCCTAGCTAGCCCAAATCACATTGGTTTGGAGGAGGAGATGAAGGTGCTGGAGTTCAAGGAAAGGAAAGGAATTCTGACTGATGATGAGGCTGATTGTATGGCTATAATAACAGAGTTGCTATATGGGGAGATAGGCCTGGAGGCAGACAGGCTTGTGTGGTCGGAAACCACACATGCCATTACTTCTGGTTTGAACCCTGTCTCTGACTGAGGCTTTTTGGCCCTATTTCGTATATAGTTTGTATTGTAAGGATGAGTTATGTATGAATGACATGCGATTCCACCAAAAAAAAAAAAAAAAAGTTTGACATAATGTGTACTAGAAGTCCTGTGGAATCAACAGTCCCAATCCTATCATAGGGCTCCCAGCATCTACCTCTTCCCTCAAACTGCACAGCCTTTGCACTTCCTCCCCAGTCAACATACCATGCTGCTTATGGAATACCAAAACCCTCTGCTCATCCTCCCTGGTAATGATCTTCTGGGTGATTAACTCCATGGGTGACAGAGGCCTTGTACGTTTGAGGAGCAGAGATAGGGCAGTTGAGGGCAGGGGGGTGGATTGAATGGAAGCCACGGGGCCCAGTCTAATTGGTGCCACCCGTCCATTACCCAGAGCTGAAGCCCCAGGTGCTGCCATGCTACTCACCTCTTTCCCCCCTTTGCCCACCTTCCAGGCTTCTCGGGTCTTCTTCCAAGCTTCTTATTTCTTCTTGTTCTTCTCAGCTTTGCACTTTGCAGCACAATCTGTGTCAGGGCATGAGGAAATATCAAAGAACCCACAGCAGGGCCCTTCCAAGAGAACTTTGCATATGAATGTGAAGACAACCTTCTTCAGCTTGCACACCAGTGGGGCAGGTGGCCTAGACTGAAGCATCTGATGTGGAACGAGCTGCAGAGCAGAGTGTATAATGAAAGAGTGGTACTGGGGAGTAAACTCAACCCAGGTAAAAACCCCCTTATCAATATGCTGCACAGATGTGATATGCTTTATCAAGGCATCCTTTGACAGATACCAAGAATGGCAAAGGAGGTTGAGGTAATCAAAGACTGACAGGTTGTCAGTTAACAGGGGAAAGAGGATGTTCACAGTAGTGGCAGGGCCAGGCTTTGGGCAAGACCCTGTGATCCTGGGCACAGGGTCAACATGAGGTGGTGGCAGGGCATGAGGTGGGGAAGTGTCCATGGGCATTTGAGGCTAAGGAGCTGTAGGGGTAACAGGGGGCATAGGGTAGGCCACAGGCAGTGGGGACCACCTGGCCAGCTCTGTGTAGAACATGTCATCATTGGGAATGTTGTCCTCAACAATGGGGGAGCCTGTAGACTCCCACCACATCTCAGACTTCCCAGTCACAACATTGTAGAAAAGAAGTATGTCATCTGCCACCTCAGTGGGGGATGCAGGGAGATCCAGTTCAGCTGACACATGAGCAGCATCATAGTGAGCAAAGTAGATGGCATGCTTGAGGCATGCCTCCCATTCAACACAGTCAGCCACTACATGGGTCAGTCCAGTAGAGGGGGCATATTTGGGGGCCATTGAAACAAAATCGAAAAATGATAATGGTGGTAAGAAGTCAAGAGGCTGGAGGAGAATGGGTTACCACTTGCTGAAATGCATCTCAGTAGCCACCTGTAAGGAAAGGAGAAAGAATGCTGTGATAGAGCCTATAAGAGTAGACAGGTGACTCAACTTGCTGTCTAAGGGACAGTAAGACTATGCTTAAATAGGTACATGAAGATGCCACTACTACCAGCTCTTTTTTTTTTTTTTTTTGAAAGTGTTTTATTATGGAGTGATGTGTCTATGTTGTAGTTATGTGTCGTCTCCAATAATAAGTGATAGATGGCAGGAGGCTCTTGGCCAGCCCCACTATCCACTATAGCCAGGCTGAGGTCCGGTTGCAAGGGAAAATGCCTTTATGCACACCCCATATAGGGTAGTGTGGGACTCAAAACACATGTTCCTCAGGGTTACAAGTTCGTTGTGCAGTCCTACCCACTAAAACCTCGCTTTTGTGGATCCAGTTGATTGGGATATCCCCCTCTTTTTTGAGTGCTTGTTCCCATGTGTTTGTTATAAGGTTCGTAAATTCATTGTTTCTTTTGATCTTTGTTGTGGTTATCTTATCGATTGTGAGTCTGTTGTTTATTGCTTGATGCCATTTTCTTGTTATTTCTTTGCTTGTGTAGGTTTCCTTTTGTATTACTCTATCGCACCTCAGTACCCAGATGAGGTAGGCTGATTCTGCTATTAGGGTTTGTAGTAGGCAGGTTGGGCCTTTGTGCATACTTTCTCTTCTTTGCTGATCATTCTCTAGGGTGTGGCACGGGTCACACCGCGGGTCTCCTCACCGACACCGCACCCGTGACCCGTTACACCGTACCCGTCTTCACACCGTACCCGTCATAACAGGTCAGACCCGCAGGTCATATATTGTACCCGCGGTATCAGATACCGCGGTGTACAATTCAGGTGCCAGTTAAAAAAAAAGAAAATATATTATATTAACCTGTCTAAACTATTTACTACTATGAGTCAAAAATACAAAATAAAAGAAAATAAGGAAGTGGGGCAAGTGAGCCCAGCTCGAAAGGTAAAATGAGACGGGGGTTTATATACCCAGGGCATGCGCACGGACCATTTGGCCTTGTGTGCAGCCACGCCGGTCTCGTGACGCGCTATTTACCTATGTTTGTACTCGCTCCTTTAGCGTGACACGCGTGACAACAGAACATATCGAATGGCGCGATGATAGCACAAAACGAACGGTACAACGAGGCACAACGAACGACTCAAAAACGAGGCACAATGAACATGGCGCAACGACACACAGTAAACGGTGCGACGAGCCGCAACAAATGCGGGCGACGGCACACGATGAACGCGGCAACGACACACAACAAACGCCGCGAAGACGAGCCGCAACAAGTCGCAACAAACGCGGGCAACGGCACACAACAAACGCGGCGGCGACACGCAATAAACGCCACGAAGACGAGCCGCAACGAGCCGCAACGAACGCGGCGACAACACGCAACAAATCCCGCGAAGACGAGTCGCAACGAGCCGCAACGAACGCGGCGACAACACAATTTAAACGCGGCGACGGGCCACAACAAACGGCGCAACGAGCCGCAACAAATGAATTGCAATTTGCAAACTCGGTAGCACTCAAGAATGGTGCAACTCGGTGCAACAAACGCTGTGATGGCATGCAACCCACGGCGTTAAGACGAGGTGCGATGAATGGATGCAGCGGGGCACAACGACATTGGAACATATTTAGTTGTAACTACTACTGTTTGCTTGCAACAATAAAAAAAACATTTAATGAGTTTTCAAAATGTTGGTGATACCTAAGACCAAGACACTGTCGATACCCGTGACACCGCCGAAACGGGTACGGTGTGCCACGGGTAGTGCATTTCGGCTACCGTACCCGTACCTGTCAAACCCGTGGGCCATATACCGCGGGTTGACCCTCACCCGTGCCACACCCTATCATTCTCATTGTTCTCATTTTCTGATTGTAGGTTTATACATCCGCATCCTAGGATGGTCCCTAGGTTGATTTGGGGCCAGGGGATGTTATCGTGGGGCCATAAGTTTCTTGCAAGCATCCATATGGTTTGGTTGGGTAGAGCCTTGCATTGCATCAGGATGTGTTCCATGGACTCTGTTGTGTTGCATAGGTTGCATATGCCCCTTTCTTCGTATCCTGGTATGTTGTCCCAGATTCCTCCAATCATGAATGTGCCATGCATTGCTTTGTATAGGAACTGTTGTATTACTGGCCTCAGTGTTGGTTTCCTTAGGTTTTGCCATATGGTGGCGTCAGTCTCCATTTCCTCTGTTATTTGGGTGATTGCATTTCTTGTGTGTTGCAAGTTGTTTGTTGTGGTGTCTCTCTCTTTGACTTTTTTTCTTTCTAGGATTCCTTTGTATGCCTTCGCTTGCGTTAGGGTTATTAGCTTTGCACCTTGTATATAAAATTCTATCAGGATGTCAAGGTTTAGTGGGTCTGGTGTTGGTTTATTTGCTCCTTGCTTGGCAAGTCTGTCGCTTTCCTCATTCCCAATTGTGCTGTTGTGACCTTTGACCCATTGTAGGGTTGTTTTTACTGGTCTTTGTCTTAGGAGGTACACAACTCTTTTGAAGAACTGGGCATTTTTTATGTCTATCCATCTGTTGTTTTCCCATGTCTTCAGGTGAGTTGTTAGGCCATCTATGATGTACTTGGAGTCCATGATGATTTTTAGGGGGTGGTGTATTTGTGTGGCATTCACTGCTGCAATTACTGCTGCTATTTCTCCAACCTGGTTGGATTGTGCATTACCAGGTATTCTTATGGCTTTGTTGTTTGGGTCATTTGGGCCAGACCATATTCTGCTTCCACATTTGGCATCATGTTTGCCATTGTTGATGCAGGCTCTGTCTGTGTATATGGTAACTTGTCTGCATCTTAGGGTATGTCCCATGGTTGTGTTGTGTTTAGCGGGTTGGTCAGAGATTTTGGCTGGATCGACGAATATTCTGAAGCATTCAGCTAGGGATTCTTTGCAGGTTATTGAGGGGTCAAAGGTGATCTGTTCATTGTTTTGTCTTGCCCATTCATTTCTTACTTTTCTGTTCCTTGTTAGTGATAGGCTGTCTAGTGGGGCTTGTTTGGTCAGGTTCAGTTTTGGCAGTATAAGGTTTATTCAGGCGAGTGCTTCCTTGGCACATTTGTGGGGATTTGTGCATCCTTGGGTTGTGTTGTTGAGGCATTCTTGGCATGGGCAATCACATGCTGGTATGTGGTCTGGGTGTTGGAGTGGATGTCTTATGTGTGCTGATGCTTTGACTAGGTCCACTACTTTTGATACCCTATGTTTTCTCAGTAGGCATCTCGTGGTGCTTCTATTCATGGGGTGGTGTTTGCCTGCTATGTAATACCATGCGGGGAGTTGTGCCAGGAGGGCTGGTGTCATTTTTATTGCAGCTATGTTGGTGCCATATTTGTTGGCTGTTTTTATCATTTTCCTGATATCCTCATTTAACCAGTCTGTTCTAGGGCCTCTGGTTGGGGTGTTCCACGTTTGTAGGAACAGGTTTTCTCTTGCATCTTCCACTGTGTGGGGAGGGGTGGCTGCCGCTATTATATGGTCCATTACCGTGGCCCATTCCTGGCGCATCGGTGAGAAGTTCAGGTATGCTTTTAGCCATATTATGTCTATTGCTTCATTTCTGGCTTTGATGTCTAAGATGTTGAGTCCACCCTCTTTGATTGGTGCCTGTAGGATTTCGTGTGCTATCTTTGGCTTTGCATCTTCACCCCATATGAATTTACTGGTTATCTTGGTGAGCCCATTTTCTACTCACTGTGGCATTCCTAGGGATCAGCATGGGTTTGGGTCAACCCATGGTATTGTGACCACTAGGGATCAACACAGGTGCGGGTAATCCCATGGTGTTATGGTCACGGGTGTGACAGGTGCAGGTGTGGTGTTGAACTCAGCTGCACTGTGATGAACCATTACCCATACCTGTATCCACGGTTTTTCTTACAGGTGAGTTTTGTCTTGTTTTCTGTCTTTTTTTGTTTCACTTGTTCTCATCAGATTGTCAACTTTAGCCCACACACACAATGGCTGCTTGCTCAGCCACAAACCAACTATGTGGCGACTGTGAATCATAATCTGAAACCACAGGCACTCCATGCAAAGGTAGGTGGTCTGTTTTGATGAGGGTATTGCCAGCCTGACATGTTTTTCGGGCAACCAGGTCTCTCTTCTTGGGCATCAGTGGGGCCCATTGCCCTTGCTTTTCTGGCCTTGAATGGCTATCTCGACTTGCATGTCACCATGCACTGCAGCTTCCTTCTGGGCTGGTAAGTGCCCCTTGCTTCCTGGATGGTTGGCACACTCTCTGGGGGCAGTTTTCGCAGTGGCCGGATGCGCTCGGTCGCACCCACTCTCAATGGCCGTGGCCTGTATGTCGTCTCGTGGCATCGAGAGGCTTTCGCCTTTGCGCCTGATTGATACCACTTGCAGCAGCAGTACCTCGGGCATGTGCATGTTTGGGTCGAGTCACCACACAGTGTTCCGCGTGCTCAACCTCTCTCACATTCTCTCGCAATAGTGGAAGCAGCCCGAAGTATCGCTGAGGCGCTGCTGCAAAAGGCCCAGACTGCATGCAAACATGGGTGTGCTGCGCCAAAGTGGGGTGACCCAACCGACAAGATAAGCGCATGTGCAACAAGGCACGGCGGCTTGACCCGACAGAGCACAAGCATAGGCCAGACTGGGTGGTGCATAGGACCCCAACTGAGGACCTGTGTGGATGCAGTACCATACCACGAGAGGCCACCACAGAAATGAGCATGCCCTGGCTTCAGTTGAGTCGGGTCACTGCGCTGCATCGTGTGTGCATTCATGCTCTGTTGTGGCCCCTTGTAACAGCACCTCGAGCGTGCATTCGCCCTCTGGTGTGGCTTCTGCCACATCGTTTTCTGGTGCCGTGGCCTTGCCTCGTCATCTGCCTGGGCCTCCTACGCCTCGAGCTCTGTGGTTTTGGCTGTCTCAGCCGTGCCAATGAGTTCAATGCCGGTGGTGTTCTCAGTGGGAGCAGGGTCTTCAATGTTCAAACTCATGAGCATCACCTGCTTTGCTCCTGCTCTTTCTATACCATCACTAACACAGCCAAGTGCAAAGACTGTGTGCCAAGTCGCACGCATCAGGCAACAGCAGCGACAGCAACAAGGTTGACAGCAGCAAAGGCAGCGCAAGAGCGGCTGATATTGCAGACAGCAGCAGAAGTTGCAGCCTTGACAATGGCACCATCGGTAAAGTCGAAGATGATAGCATCAACAACTATAATAGCCTCGCCACTGCTGCTAAGCTGCTCTGTCCACCCTCAATACCACCCAGTGCCCGACACCCACTGCTCTTGTCTTTGCCGTGCCACCACATGTTCACCCCAAGCACCTGTCTCAAGATCTCTTTTTTGAATGTGGATTTGTATTCCATGGTGCATATAGATGTAGTGTTTATTATAGCTACATGTATAATATAATATAACTAGTAATTGTAGCTACCCATAATAGAATGTACCGCAGTGTCGATGCACCATGGTTTTTTTAGTATATCATGGTATAAACCTGCTACCGCAGGTACAGTGTGCCAACAGGTATGGTGTTACAGGTTGCGGGTGCGGTGTGCCAAAAATAACCCACGGTGTCACCCGTGTTGATCCCTAGTGACCACAGGTTGCACAGGTGCAGGTATGGTGTAGCAAAAATCTATTACCGCATTAATACTATACCTGTAACCTGTAGTCGCGGGTACTGTGCAATCCCGGTTGCAGGTTTCGGGCGATGCTGAATTGCCTCAAGCATAGTTCGTTTTTCGTTGGGCTTGCTTAACCCAAACACCGTGCTGCATTCAACACCTATCACAAGCAATGGCATTGTTTTTTTTCTCTTGGGCTTGCAAGTGCCCATCACCTCCACAGTGGTCAGCACTCCCTCTGGTGGCATATTTTGCAGTGGCTGGGTGTGCTCGGTCGCACTGAATCTCAACCGAAGATTTGGTTTTCATGCTTGCAACCCTGCCCCTGTTCCTTCAAGGTATGTGATACATCTTTTGACATGCTCAAGTTACTCTTTTCAGGCAGAACTCATTAAGCATGGCACTGGCTGTGCGCTCACCAGCCTCGATAGGCTGCACGTCCTTGTATGTTCCTCCGCAACATGCTGCTCGCTCAGCCTCAAAACAATGACAGCCGGTAATCTGAGGCAACAGGAAGCTTATCACAAGGTATGTGCCCCTTTTTACTGATGATGCTGCCAGACTGATAAAATTTTGGGGTGGCCAGGCTAGCTTTATTGGACAATTGTGGTGCCTGTCGCGTTTGTTTTTCCAGCCTCAAAAGGCCTTGTCGTCCTATGTGCTGCCTCCTATGGCCACTTCTTCCTGGGCTTGCAAGTGCCCTTTGTCTCTACAACAGTTGGTGCACGTTCCGGGGGTGTGTCTCGCCGCGACAAGGCATGCTCGGGTGCACCCTTTCTCAATGGTCGCGGCCAGCACACACCCTCCTGCGCATTGTCTCATGGCATCAAAACCCCCTTGCCATCACACCTGGTCTGCCCACCCTCAGTGGCAGTGCCTTGGGCAGGCACTCGTGCTCATTCAGGCGAGTCGTCGCACCTTGTTGTGCGTGCGCTCACCCTCTCATCTCAGCAAATGCTGCCACCACATCCACCATCAATACCCCACAGTGCCCGATGTCCCCTGCCCATGACTTGCCTCAAGATATTTTTTTTTGAATGTAGATTTGTATTTTGCTGTGTGTACAGATGTAGAAACTATGTAGTACAAAGTACAACAAATGTAGAAGTCTTTAGTAGCTACTTTAATGGAATGTACCGTGGTGTTAAACACACCATGATTTTTTGAGTGTACCACGGGTTTAACCTGCTTCTGCAGGTAGAGTGTGCTGTACGGGTGTGGTGTCAAAGGTGACGGGTACAGTATGCCAAAAAAAACCTGAGGTGTCACCCGTGCTGATCCCTAGGCATTTCCTGAGCTTTCATTAGGAATTGGGTGCAGCCCCCAATTACTGATTGTATTATGAGTCTTTTTCCATTTAGTGTTGGGTAGGGAAATGCACGGGTTTGAGGTACCCGGACGGGTCACAGGTAAGGGTACCTACGGGTACGGGTACGGGTCACAATTTGGTAACCTGTGGACCCGTCACTCAACCTGCAGCTAAAAAAATAAAGAAAAGAAATTTTATATTAATATATGAATAGCTAATTACTACATGCTTAAAACTAAGTACTACGAACAAAGAGCTGGGGCGAGCCCAGCTAAAGTTTAAAACGGGGCATAAATGGGGGGGTTTATATACCCCCGGGCATGCGCACGGACCATCTGGCCTTGTGTGCAGCCGCGCCGTTTCTCGTTTGTTGAGTGTTGACGCGTTGACACGTTGTTTACCTATGTTTGTACTCGTTTCGTTTCGTCGCGTTCCTTCAAGCCTCAACCTTGGTACATTTACATCATCACACTCTTTCATAGGCTCAAGAAATCTTGGACGTGACATGTACGACAACGGCACAAAACGAACGACGCGACGGCACAAGCGAATGGCGCGACGGCACGCGAAACGAACGACACGCACAATACGGCACAACGACACGCGACAAACGACGCGAAAACGGGCGCGCGACAACGCGCAGCGAATGGCGCAACGAATGGTACGACAACGGCGCGCAAAATACGGCGCAATGACGCGTGACAAACGACGCGAAAACGGACGCGCGACAACGGCGCACGCGCGCAACAAACGGCGCAACAACGGCGTGCAATGACACGCGACAAATGACGCGACAACGGACGCGCGACAACGGCACGCAAAATACAGCGCAACGACACACGACAAACGATGCGAAAATGGACACGCGACCACACGCAACAAACGGCGCGACAACGGAGTGTAACGAACGCAACGAGGAGCCATGAACTGCGCAACGACGGGCACATATATTTACTTGTAGTGTACTAATCAGTAGTTTTGAGTGTCGAATCAATGCGACGTCAACAGTAACATAACTTAGTGAAATTAGCCCATGACCCGTTGGCATTACCCATACCCGCGTAACCCGCAGTGGTCAACCCGCGGGTTTGTGGGTAAGGGTACCTGCGGGTACGGGTACGGGTTGAGTTCCAGGTACCCGCGGGTTACCCGTGCAGATGCCTAGTGTTGGGTGCATCTTTTCCCAGGTTTTCAGTTTAGTTTTGATGGTGTCTATTATGGGTTCCCAGGGTGTCATGTCACATGCATTATTCCCGATCCAGGCTCCTAGGAATCTCACTGTTTCTCTGTCCTTGGCAATGTTGATTCTTCCTGGGAGTGGGGTTTCATCATTGGGGTTTATCTTTCTCGAGTTTATGATTTCCTCTCTGTGTTCTTCTTTCCCCATCGGTATGATTTCTGTTTTATCAATGTTGAATTTAGCTCCTGATAGTTTGCACCATTTTTTTAGGATGCTTTGGATATGGTCTAATCTGTCCTCTTTATTTAGGAAGAGGCTTGTGTTGTCTGCAAACAGTTTGATTTTAATTGGTGCCTCGATGCCTGGATAGTCATGCCTCTTATGTTTGGGTTGTTTCATATTTGGCATGCGAGGGGTTCTATGGCCAGATTGAAGAGTGGGCACGATAAGGGGTTGCCTTGGCGGACTCCACAAGTAACTTGGAAGGGTTTACTGAGTACTCCATTTATTGCGACCCTGGTGAATGCCTGTGCATATAGGGCTTTTACTGATTGGATGAAGGGGTGGGGGAGGTTGAAGGCTTCTAGCATTTTCCATAGGTATTTGTGCCTTATTTTGTTGTATGCTTTCTCCTGATCTAGGGCTAGTATTGCTCCCTCTTCCTTGGCTACTTCTGCATAGTTGAGGATCGCTTTTGCTAGTCTAATATGGTTAAAGATTGATCGGTCAGGGATGAAGCCCACTTGGTCAGGGTGAATTAGGTTTTGGATATGGTTCATCAGTTGAATCACAAGTACTTTGGTGAGTATTTTATAATCTGCATTTAGTAGCATGATCAGGCGATAATTGCTGATGTCTGTGGGATCTTTCTTTTTGAACAGTGGGCACATCCATCCTGTGGTGAATTCTGTGCTTTCATCTACACTGTTTTCTTGGATGTCCTGGAACAGGTAGGTTAATGTTTTGATGATGTCGAAGCTTGGCTCTTTCCAGTGTCTTTTCTTATTATGTCTCTTTTGTAGGGTTTTCCACAGTTCGTATGGGAGGCTGTCTAGGCTGGTCGCGGTTCCTTCCTTAGCTAGAAGGAGCACTTTGCTGGTTTGGTCCTCTGTTATTTTCCATTTTGTGCTGTCTCTGTCCTGGTTGTTGAGGTGTTGGGTTTCTGGGATTTCTTTTAGTAGGTTGTCTAGTTTCATTTTGTATTCCTCTTATGTTCCATCTGACTCTGGGTTATCTTCCTGTAGGGACTTATGATGATTTTTTGCTAGTTTGGCCATTTGTTTGGTGCAGTGTTTGTATTGGGGGGGGTTTGAGTTTGGGATTTTTAATCTGTATATTGGATTTCTCAGTTTCTTTTCCTTTGCCATGGCTGACCATATCCCCCCCATCTTCTTGCCATGGTCTGCTAGCTTTGCTCGGAGGTAATTGGTATGGTTGTTGGTTTTTTTTCTTTTGAGTTGTTTTAGCTGGCTTGTTAGGAATGCTTCTTGGGTGCATAGGTTATCGTCTTTGCTTATTTCTGGGTCATTGTTTAGGGTTTTGATGTTTTTTTCTAGTGCTTTGATGTGTGATGTTATTTTGTGGTGTGTTTCTTTTGCCAATGCTTTGGCTAGTGCTCTGATGTCTCATTTGAAGTTTTCCCAGAGTTTTTGTGGGTTTTCTATTGCTCAGTCTATTCTTTCAATTCTGATTCTTGTCAGGTCAGATTGGAGTTGGACTTCTTGCTCATTTATTTTACTTATTAGCTTCTGATTGTTGAGTAGGTGTAGTGGGAGGGTCTATCTTCCTTGGCTGATGAAGGGTGCATCTTTAGGCGCAAATTTTGTTGTTACCATCGAGTGATCCGTTGGGATGGCAGGTTCTTTTATTCTGCAGTCAAAGGTGTGTTCTTCAGTATTCTCTGCAACGTATATTCTGTCTAATCTGGCTTGCATCCTTCCATTTTGCATTTGTGCTCTATATGTGAATCCTTTTTCGTTGGGGTTTGTTTTCCTCCATTTGTCTATGGTGTCCCAATTATGTTTTGCTTCTCTTAGTGCCTCAGTAGCTGTTTTTTTGTCCCATTTTGGTGGGTTCCTGTCTATTGCATCTTCCATGATATTGAAGTCTCCTAGGGTGAAGTTTGGTTTGGGTAGGTGTGCTGATTCAATTTCCGTTTGCAGTTTGGCCCAGAAGGGTGGGTGGGCTACTTTTTCATTCGGTGCATAGACATTTAGGAGTGAAGTGGTACAGTTTTTTAGCCATTTTATTCTCAGCATTATCGCTCTACCAGGGATTAGTATGTGGGGTTTGATTTTCTCTGGTCTTATTATTTTTTTGTTGATGATGAAGGCCACCCTGGCTGATCTTGTCAGGTTTTCTGGGTTGGCAGATGCTCTTATTTCCAGGTTCTTTTCAAATTTCAATTGCAGATTTTCAGTTCTGTGTTGGTCAAGATGGGTTTCTTGTACAGCCAGTATTGCAATTCCTTCTTTGTAGATCATTTTACTAATTTTATTCCATTTTTCATTGTATGACATTCTTTCCAAGGGGGCAGCAGCGCTGTTAAGGTTTAGCGATGCAATTTTAATGCTCGCTTTTGTCCTGTGCTTTTTTTGGTTGGGGTTATTATTTGGGGGGTTGTCTTGTGTTTCGGACCTGTTCCCTGGTGTCGAGAACGGTCTCGCTTGTTGGTTGGGAGGTTGGGTAGGTACAGTTGGGGTTCCAGTTCAGTCAGGTGTTCTGGACTGGCCCTCATTTGTGTTACTTGTGTTTGGTATCATCTCACACAGTATGTCTCGCAGAGGGGTGTACCTTTGAGTTATGCTTTGGTTTGGAGTGGTCCCGCTCCTTTTATTTGTTACGGTTAATTATTTAGAGGCAGTTTCAGCTATGTACATTCATTTGGGTGTCTATTGGGTATCTATTGGAGTATGTTATTTGTAAGGATTTAGTCCCATCTGTTTCGTGACAATTGCAAGCAGTTGCGGCTCGTGGTGCCTCTGTCATGGGTGTCTAGGTTAACTTTTCTTTTGGGGCCTTGCCAGCCACTGATGAGTGGGAACTGGGAAGGGGCACATGCCCCTGGGATGGTCTGTGCTGTGGCATAGTCCACATTGTCTTGTGTTGGGTACAACCCTGCCTCATCCAAGCATGCTGCTATGGTAGTCCCATTCTATCATGTGGTCCCGAATGTTGGACCAGGTTCTGATGTCCTCGATGATCGAGCTATTGGCATATACATTGAAGGTGGGGTCGATGTTGCCTCCTTTGATCCGTGTGTCTAAGCATGTTACCCAGGTGGAGTTTAGGAATGCTTGGATTGCTTGGGCCACTCCTTCATATGCTTTTTCTTGGATGGACTGTAGGCCATTTTGGATGAATTGTTGGGTGGTCTCATCGTTCCACATGTTCCTGATGGCATTCCGTACTATAGTAGGTTCAAGGGCTCGGAGTCCTTTTATTGCAAACATGAATGTTGGACATTTCATCGGAGGGGTGGTGATGTGGAAGGTGATGGTTGGGGAGGACCATACAGTCTGCTGCAGGAGGATTTCCCGGTGCTCGCTGCTTAGGTTGTAAATGAGGAAGGTGTTTGGCATGACTTTGAGTTTTTTTGCTTTGTCATTGGGTAGAGGGGATGCTACTCCTAGGTCTGGAGAACCGGTTATCTCAGCTGTGGTGGCAAAGATTGTGTTGCTGACTTCTTCATGGAAGTTGGGGGTTTTGAGTGTTGTTATCGAAGGGTAATGCCAGTAGTTTGTCTCCTGGGAAGCTGCCCCATTCGTCTATCGATTGCTTAGCAATGAGTTCATAAGCAGCATCTGGGTCCATGTCATGGACCTGTAGGGTGATCCCTTTTGTATATTTGTTGAGGGGATTCCTTGCTGGGGTATGTCTGGGTTTGGTGCGGTGTCTGAGGCTGGCTACTTCCAACACTTGGTTGAATTGTGGCAGCTGGTTTTCAGAGGCAACTAGGGCATTATGGGCGGCGCTCATAGCTTTGGGGGTATTTTGGTTTGGGTTCATCAGGTCTTCAGTCGCTGACAGAAGTCTGTGGTTTTTATCAGGGAGGAGAGGGGTAGATGAGAGTGTCACTGAGGCATCTAGCAGCTGGTTTACTCTGGAGGTTGGGACTGTTTTCTTTTGGCTGTAAGCTGGTGATAGGGAGGCAGGGGGGGATGGTGAGAGTTCTCCAGGGATTAGTGGCATGGGCAGGGGGGTTGGGATGGGTGCAGAGTTGACTGGTTGGTTGTTGGGGGGGGTGCTGGAGTACGTTGCCTCAGCCGGTATGGATATAGTTGTCAGGTGTGTGAGGATTGGTGTGGCACCTTTCCTCACCTCAGTGGTCTCAGGATCCTCTGCTTGTTGGGATCTAGTTCTGTGTCTTTTGAGGTTTTTGCCTCAGATGTGGGGGGGGAGGGGTCAGGTATAGTTACTTTAGTGGTAGGAGGGTTGGCGTACTTGGGATGGGTTGTCAGGCAGCTTTTCTATGTGTGGTGGGTTACATTGATTGTTTTGGGGCTTCTCGTTCTTGTGCCTCATTTGTCATTTCGGGGGTGCCTGGTTGTTGTCATTGCAGTCTCTCTTGTTGGGTTTTGGGGGGTTGTTTGCCTGTGGTGTTGTTGTTTGGTGGTTTTGTGGTTTTGGGCTTGCTTTCTTCCCTGGGATGGTGTCTTGTGTATGAGGATTGGTTGTCTCTCTTTTGTGTTCTGGTTATGTTGTCTGTTGGGCTCAGGTTTTGTTACTTTGTTCACTCATTAGTATACATGGCTCGGTTATAGTCTTTAGTTTTCATTTATGTTTTTTTTGGGTTAATTATGTGTGCATGTAGTGCATGTATGTGTGTGTGTGTATAGCTGGGGATGTGGTGTTCATGGTTTTCACCACCTCTTGCCTTGGTTTTCACCGTGGGAAAACTGTGCCTGGTGGTGGTCACGGTTCTAGGGGCCCCCCACTACTACCAGCTCTTACTAAGGGCTTTACCAAGAAACATGACTAATCAATGAGGTAGTAGTAAGTGATTTGTAACACAACAGTCAGCAGACACAAGGCAATGGTCAGGCAGTCCATATGCATAGTGTAAAGGGGGCAAACAACATGATATCATACAAGTAGGGCCAGTTCCCACAATGCTTACCTGAGCTTCACTCAGGGCCAGTGACAACCATCATCCCTAGGTGATCACATTGCAGACCTAGGACATTTTTGCTCAAACAACACATTCTACATCGACCCAGCTACTCACCATTTATCCTCCCTGTTTCCCTACCTTCCCACTTTTTCCTCCTCCAGCCTAAACATTCTACCATAGGTTCTACCCACCTCTTCCCTCTTCCATCTAAGGATAACTCACCCCCTCCACTCCACACCCTTCTCACCAAAATTATTAACCCTACAACATCATCCCCACCTACCCATATTGTTGACCTCCTTAATATTGGACAATTCAACAAGAGACACATCACATGCACCCTCACCCTAAATGCACAAACTTTCCTCCTAGCTATGACCAACAATATCAATGATAAAGGCAACCCACTTGAGCAAGAAACATGGCTCCATCTGATGCTGGTATATGCCAGCACTATACAGAGATCCTTTAGAGCCCAACAGGTGGCCTTAGGCTCTGACAATATCAGAGACCAATTCAAATCCCTCTTCAGTGATAAACAGCACTCACTCAGTCTCTTCTGCCAACTGCTTGATGACATATAGGGCTTCTTCTGAACAGCTGAAGATACCAACAGGAGGAAGCTCCACTGCACATGTTGTATCTGCACAGTCACCACACAAGACCCTCAAACCCTTGTCAACAACCTGCAGTTTTCTACAGAGCTCAATCACTGAGCCTTCTGAGATTCCCTACTAAATGAGGTTAACAGACAGGTTCTCCAAGAAGTTTCCAACTGGGCTGCAGAACAGACCATTATCTTCAAGGATGGCTTAATCTCTGAGCTGATCAAGTCTAAAGAGGGCCATGAGGTGATAGCTGATTATATAAGTACTAGGGAATGGCATGGGTTTGGGTAACCCATGCAGGTTGCAGGTGTGGATACCAACAGATGCAGGTACAGGTCTTAGTCCTCAATCCCATAACCCATTGCCTACCTGTCACTAAGTTACTGGCATACAAGAAAAATCTCAATCTTAAAAAGTAATATTTGTATACAATCATTTAAATACATATTACAGCAAAAGTAACAAACTGAGAAACTGGGGGATACCCAGCTCAATTGAAATGGGATGGTAACAGGTGGATTTATATACCCCTGGGTCTGTGCATAGACCATTTGGCCCTTGTGTGTAAGTGCTGTGTTGTTTTGTGATGCTTTATTTACATACATTTGTACATTTGTATCTGCTTTGCCTTGGTACAGCCACATCTTGATGTCCCCTCACTCACAAACACAGAAAACACACAATAGTACTCAACAATGGCATATGGCAACACATGGCAGCATATAACAACTGTGTGCAACAATGGTGCATGGCAACTGCACACACACAACAATCATGCAATAATGACTGTGAACACATGATAATCGTGCACAACTGACCACAATAGCAAGCACAATAACCATATGCAAATGACCACATGCAGATGACCATAAGTAAATGACTGCAAGCATATAACAATGATGATTGCATGTAATGACTGTGTGCAAATGACTGTAAGCATATAATGCAAATGATCATAGGCACATAATGACTGCAAGCAAATGACCATGAGCTGATAATGACTATGCACAAACAATTATAATAGCACACAATAACTACAAGCACAAAATGCAAACCATTGCAAGCACACAATAACTGCACAAAAATGAGCACAATAGCACACAATGACCATGTGCAATAACCATGCCCAATGACCACATGCCATAACTGTGCATATCAACCATGCACAAATCCCAGGCACCAATCACATGCTGAAATAAAGACATGCAATGACAGGTAATAAGCATTGTACAAATGATTGAAGATAGAGTACTGTATTACTATAGGAATAACATCATTTGTTAGGGTTGATACATTGTGAGCATGACCACTTAGTGAATACCCACATAGGTTGTGATACCCACAGCAACCTGAGGCACCTACTGTGTAAAAACCTGCAGGTTCACAGGTAAAAACCCATGCAGGTGTGGGTATGGGTTGAGGTTGTGGTACCTGCAGGAGTACCTGTGCCATTGCCTAATGGGTACTGACAACTATCTTCAGAATCAGGCTCTTCTTGACCTTCAACCACCATCATCTCTTTTTCATGTCTACTGTTTCCTCACCATCAACCCCTTCCCTTCCTCTTTCTAAAGCTGAGAAGGCTGCTAGGAAGAAGGCCATTCAGGAATGTGAGCTTGCAGCTCACACCGTTGGCTCTGCCTCTCCCTCTGCCCCTCCCTCCTCCCTAGGTACCCGCTCCCCTGCAGCTGCCTCTCTTTCCCCTCCTCCCATGGCCTGCCCTAGGATGGAGAATATGGCCGTCGACAGCCCTGCCCCCACAGGCCCTCTGACTGCCCCTCCCCCTGCTAAGCAAATGGTTTCCATGCCGCTCAATACTCTCTTAGCAACTTTTCGACATCGCTGGTACCTTTCCCATGACCACCTTTGGTCCTCCCTCCTCTCCTCACAACAGGACAAGAAGGGGGCCATTACTTGGGTCGAGTTCGCTCCCCCTTTTTATAGTGCCCTCCTACGGGCTGCTTTCTGTATTGCCCCCACCAACTGCCTCGTTGCAGTCATAAAGCGGGCTGTCTTTTCATATATGATCGAACTTCTTGATGGCTGCATCAGCCCCTCACTTTTCTTCCCACCTGCCCATCCTGCCCATGGCCCTGTGCCCACTAGCAAGCCTGGGCCTTCCACCCCATGCCCTCCTCCACCTTCCTCTGCCTTGCCCCTGGTTGCTCCGGTGACTGGACTGGCTTGCAAGAAGCCAACGAAGACATATGGTTCCCATCACAAGGGGACAGCCCAGCCGGCCTCATGGCCCATTGCACCAGCCCCCTCTGCCCCTTGGACCACTCCAGTCCCTTCCATGCCTCAGGCTGTCACAGTGTCAGGCTCTGGACCCTTGCTTGAACCTAAGCAGCAGCATCTGTGCAGCCTTCAGAATATGCGCATCTACTCCCACTTGGCAATAAACCTGCAAGAGCAACAGAAGTTGGCCTCTTTGGCTGACAGGATGCAACGCTTTGGCTGGGCCCCTAGCGCCGATCCTCTGACTTTCTCTTTGCTGCCCACCCCCCTTCTCCTTCCTGCCAACTTTCCCCCTGACATGGCTCGTTGGGCGCCTGCCTCCTCCTTCCCTCCCATCCACTGATATGCCCACCCTCCCTCACCTTCTCAACATATATCTGTCCAGTTCCCCAAGGGTGTACAATTGCTGTAGCCAGTTGCAATGATGCTGAGCCCATGATCATGCGGTACACATGTGGCTGTAGTGAGGCAATTATGTGAAGCTGAGGTCTATATATCATGTTGACTGAGTGTTCTAGACTTTGCACATGCACAGAGTAGAGTTGGAGTTACCACTATCTATTGCCGTTTCAATATGACCTTAGCTTCGATGCACACTGGTAGTACCTGAATTTGTAGTAGGGTACTTTATGTTGTTTAATATAAACTGTTCACCAAAAAAAAAAAAAAAAAAAAAAAAACCATCTTCAGAATTGGATCTTGACAGAATGCCAGAATATTGAGAAATACATACAGGGTAAGGTCATAGGCACTGCCTCCTCTAACACCATCTCTGCTTAAGCCAAAGTGGAGGTTGAGGCTCAACTGATGTGGCACAAATCAGAGGCCATTCACAAAGCTAACATAACCTTTGACACAGAGGCTTATATTTTTGAACAGTTGGCAAAGCTCCAGGAAAATGCTGCTGCACAGGTTGAGTTAGAGATTGAAACACTCAAGATACAATATTGAGCTGAACATGCTGAGAGTCTGGCTGCCTACAAACAGACCTTGAATGCCCAACTTAAGGAACAGAAGACTGAAGCCCAAAGATCCCACAACACAGCACTGGACAAGTTTTGCCATAACAAGAAGATCAAGAGAGATAAAGAATGTAAAGCCCTGAGATGCAGTCTGATGCTAGCAATTTAAACCCTGCATGATGCTCAGACTCTGATGGAACCACACACACCCAAATACAAGAAGAAATGCATGGCCAAGTTGTCTCCACTGACCACCACTTAGTCTCCTGCTACCATTCTTAGCACCCTACCAATCATTCTGGCTGAACCCATACATGCCCCAAGTGAACCTAACATTTTCATTTCAGACAGCTTCAATGCACAGGTGGCTTTATGCTAAGTGGCTGACTTAGCAGAGACCCTACCAGATATGGCACACATCCTTGAATGTTTTGAGAAAGCTGCCATTGACTTAGCCAAGTTCACCAAACACTACTCCACCTGTGACTACATGGACCTCATAGGAGACTTCAACCCCAGAAAGCCTGACAATAGGGGTTTTCAGGCCTGCATTCCTGTGTGTGTTTATGCTAATTTCAAACTTGAGTTCAACCCTGCATTCTGAATTACAAAACAACTGATTTCATGGTCTTCTGAACTTAGGTGAACACTGGTTTCACTCATCTTGCCCAGCTTTGTCCAGCCAGACAGCTGAGTCTGAAAATTACTCAACTCAGACTTTGTAAGCACGCATACCAGTTTGTGGTCACATTAACATCACAGTGTTATAGGCAGATGCAAAGCCAGCATCAACTCTATTTCATCTGAGCCTGAGACACTTATAGTTCTCTATGCAAAGCTTGCCAAAGCAGAAGGGAAAAAAGCTGAAAAAAAGCCAACCCACACACACAAGAAGATAAAGCCAGCAGTTGATGGGGACCATTTTAAGTCTTCCAATGAAGACAAGAATGTTGACCCTACCATGGGGTGTTCTGCAGCAATGGGTGTGTATGAACTAGGCTCACCAGGGAACTTAAGACTACTACTGTGTGCTACAAAGTGGGAGAAAACCACACTGCTCATTAGGAGCGAAACTGAGGTCCTTATATATATGAGGGACTGTGTGATGTGACTGCTAACCTCTAGATATAGTAATGAGTGACAGAGGAATGCAATGATATGTGCTAATAAATAGTATCCCAATAAGAGAAGCTTTCATCCAAATATGGAGCTGTGCACTCTGCACTTCAACACTCCCCCTTGCTAAATGTACCTAGAACATGTGAGCGAGTTTAGTGCATGATGTTTGGCTTACAGATCTTCTTAAGTGTCTGTACAAGAAGCTCAGGACCACCATCACCTCCAAACAACTGGAGTTGGGGTCTGGTCTTAAGGCAACATATGTCTCAAGACCAGACTTCAGCTGCAATCGCTGGCAGCAATGGTGGACTTGAGAGCATTACCACTGCATTATATAATTACATGTGGGTATTATCACCCTGAGCATTCTCAGTATTGTGTATAGAACCCAACCCTCAACTACCTAACCCTGACACAGATGAAGGCAGTGGGGTATTGGATAATATGTGTATCATTCAGTACCCCACTTCCTTCATCCACACAAAGGATGGGAAGTTGAGGGAATGGATACACACACAATATTGAGGGGTGAGTGGCCTTGTTCTATACATCCTTTCTCCCTTTCCTACATCCAGGGGTATAAGCATTGCATGAATGAGCCTTCTTGACTTCTTACCACCATCATTGTTTTTTCAATTTTTGTTTCAATGGCCCCCAAACATGCCCCCTCTACTGGCTTGACCCATGTAGTGGCTGACTGTGTCAAACGGGAGGCATGCCCCAAGCATGCCATCTACTTTGCTCACTACGATGCTGCTTGTGCATCGGCTGAACTTGATCTCCCTGCATCCCCCACTGAGGTGGCAGATAACATACTTCTTTCCTATAATGCTTTTACTGGGAAGTCTGAGATGTGGCAGGAGTCTACAGGCTCCCCCATCATCAAGGAAGATATATCAGACAATGAGGCATTCTACTCAGAGTTGGCCAGGCAGTCCCCCCTGATAAGTTGTGTCATTCCCAATTAGGAAGGTGACTGGGCTGGGAAGGACCAAAACGTGGTGTGACTCTGAAGTTGATTGCTTATAGTCCAATCAATAGACTTCGGACAGCTTGTGACTAAATGCAAGTCCAAGAATAAATGCTGATGAGATGAGAAGGGCCTTTAGAAGTGCATAGCAGTAGGAGTGAGACAATAGTGTGTATTGAATAACACAAGCTTAAGGCTTGAGTAAATACAGGCATCCCTTTTATATGCAGACATTCCCTTCCAGAACATTCCGAAACTACTATCAACGAGTAAGCAATCAGTAATCATCAAGTCAGCAATGAGTAAGCAATTAGCAATCCACGAGTCAGCAACAAGTAAGTGATCAGTAATCAACAAGTCTGCAGACAATGGAACAATGGACAATTTATGAGTCAGCAAAGTAAGCAATCAGTAAGTAACAGATGACTATCAGTAATCATACAAGGTTTTGATCAACAGGTCACAAGTGAAATTGAGAACACATAACACCCCCTGCCTGTAGCATACCCTATGCCCCCTGTTTCCCCTGCAGCTTCTTGGCCTCACACACCCATGGACACTTCCCCACCTTGTGCCCCACCACCACCTTGTGTTGACCCTGCACCCAGGGTCACAGGGTCTCACCCAAAACCTGGCCCTGCTATAACTGTGAATACCCCATTTCTCCTGTTGACTGATGACCCATCGGTCTTTGACTATCTCAACCTCCTTCACCGCGTCCTTCCTGCCAAAAGGACCAGCCGCCCCAGCCCCTCCGACCAAAGAACTCTCCGCACTCCAGATCCGCCTGACCAGCCTGGAGAACACGCTCACCAACCTTGCCAAGGCCACCACCGACGTGAGGAAGGATATCAAAAAACTCCCCACACCCCCTGCCCACACCCCAGCCAAGGCCGCCCCAAAGATGGGCGCCCCCCCAAAGCCCACATACGCCAATGCAGCTTCCTCCCCCCCACGCCACAGCGTGGTAGTGGAGACAGCGGCGTACACCTGGCCAGACCACAAGCCGACCCCGTCAGACATCTGCGCCACCATCAATGCCAACCTTGACCGCACTAACCCAACCCAGGTACGCGTGTCTGCCGCAAGGTGGACCGCAAAAGGCAACCTGGTACTCTGGGGTGGTGCCAGCACAACGGCATCACAACTCACAACCGCCCTTCCCCACTTCTCCGAGGCCCTACATGCCTCCTTCTCAGCCCTGGCCCAGGCCAGCCCCGAATCCCTCCCCAAAGTCCGCCATAACGTAAAATGGTCCAAACTCCGCCTCAACTCTGTGCCCACCGGCACCACCCCTACCCGAGGAGCCCTCAACCCTGACGAACTGCACACTGCACTAGTCGCTGAGAACACCGCCTACGCCGCCCTCACCGTCACACAGAAGCCCTCCTGGGTTCGCAACCCCGCCACATACCAACCTGGAGCAGTCTCCTCCATCTCCTTCTCTTTTGAGGACCCGGATGGCTCACTGGCCCAGGCCCTTCTCCGCACCAAGTACCTCTTTGCCCTCGGGCAAATAGCCTCAGTCAAGCGGTGGAAGACAACCCAGCCCCACAAGAAGCACCCCAGCACCAGCCCCAACAACAACACCAACCCCCAGTCCACTGGACCGAGCTCCACGCCCGGGAGTGAACCAAACGCCACACAACCCCCGCCCACATCTACACCCAGACGAGCACAATGCCAGGCCGCGGCCCTTGAGGCCCGGCAAGCACGCCGCGAGGCATTCCAGCGCCGAGGGGGGCCTGTCACGTAATTCCCCTGCACCCATTTCAACTGCCCATCGGGGGTTTTTGCACACTTTTCCCCCTACTACCAATTATTGACAACACAACCCGCCTGATCATTATGTACCCTGCTGAGCCTTCCGGTAGAGTACGACCGCGTCTGTACCCCATATGTAGCGGAATATAAATTTGGATTTAAAAAAAAAAAAAAAAAAAAAAAACCTCCTTCACCGCACCTGGTATCTGTCAAAGGATGCTTTGGTGCAGCACATCACATCTGTGCAATGTGATGAAAAGGGGGTTTTTACCTGGGTCGAGTTTACTCCCCAGTACCACTCTTTCCTTATTCATTCTGCTCTGCAGCTGGTGCTGCATCAGACACTTCATGCAAGGCCACCTGCCCTTCTGGTGCATAAGCTGAAGAAGGTTGTATTTGTATTCATGTGTGAAATTCTCTCAGAAGGGCCCTGCCAGGGGTTCTTCAACGCATCTCCCCACCCTGACACAGATTGCACTGCCAAGTGTAAGGTGGAGAAGAACAAGAAAAAATGAGAGAGCTGGAAGAAGACCTGGCAAGCCTGGAAGGCAGACAAAGCAGGGAAAGAGGTGAGTAGTGTGGGAGCACCCAGAGCTTCAGCTCTGGGTAAAGGATGGGTGGTACCAGTTCTAAGGCCAGGCCCTGTTGCTTTTGTATGCACCACCCCCCTACCCTCCACCACTCCATCACTGCTCCTCAAATGTACAAGGCCCCCATCACCCATGGAGTCTGTTGCCCAGAAGATCATTACCAGGGAGGACAAGCAGAGGGTTTTGGTTTTCAGAGAGTGGTGCAGTATGTTGAGTGAGGAGGAAGTGCAGAGGCTGTGCAGTTTAAGAGAAGAGGTAGATGCTGGGAGCCTTGCAATAGGATTGGGACTGTTGATACCTCAGGACTTTTAGTTACATTATGTTGAACTTCCCTCTGTCTCCTTGAAATACAGGCCTTTTGCAAAAAAAAAAAAAAAAAAGCATTGCATAAAGC